>CM038147.1:471825196-472068007 GCA_021437245.1 Aegilops speltoides | reverse complement strand
TCTTCATAGAGAGTCGGCCGTGGCGTACTTATGCTGCTATGACTATTCTTCGTCGAGGTTCCGGGCTCGTCGCGGAGAGCTTTGTAGCGAGGAGGTGCCCTCTCGGCACCCGGCCGTAAAATACTCAATGGCCTGCACCTCGTGCGCCCTCGCATGAGTTTTTGAGCTTCGCCCGGTAGCGTGAGATAAGTCGTAGCGTCGATTCCTCGGGGCCTTACACGCACAAGGAGGCTGGCGGCTTGGGAGGTCGCTTATGCGTCTTTGGTGAAGTTGCGAATGAAGGCTTCGGTGAAGTCGACCCAGCTGTTGATGCTGCGAGGCTTCGGGCTGTTCAGCCATGTCGGGCGTGCCACAGGCATGAGGGAACATACTTGACGGCGACTTCGCTTGTTGCCGTTAGCGTCTTGGCGGCCGTGGAAGTAGTCTATCAGCCAATCTTCGGCTTCACGGGCGGTGTACTAGGCGTGTCTCGAGGGCGTGAACCCTTTGGGGAAGGCTGCGTCTACGATCACGGGGCCCGAAGCAAAGCGGACCCAGCTTCGTCTTCTTCTTCAACGCCCGGTGATCGTGGGCGGTCGATCCGGTGGCGGGCATCGTTCTCTCCGACTCCCTCTCGGCGACGAGGCGATCTCCGAAGTCGGATGCTCAAGCGGTGAAGAGACTTCGCCGTTCTCTTCGAGAGGAGGCAAATAATCACCCGCCGCTCCCTTGCTCTAGGGCGGCCATCTTGAGTCGCCTTCGATGGAATCACGAGTCGGCTGTGACTCGCAGCGGCTCCTTCTCTCTTCTCCCGCGAGACTCCGCCCGGTCGGCGTCCGGGAAATCGCGCCCTGATCTCGGCGAGGGTAAGTCGTCATTCTTCTGTTTCTTCGCTGGCGTCGTGCGCCGCTACCGGGTTTTTGCGCTTAACCGCGTCGAGGAGCTGCTGGACTCGCTCCGTCATCACACGGCGCTCTTCGCCGTTGAGGTTCCTCAGCTCCTCAGTCGCCGCTTGGGCGGCGCGGATGTTCTCCGCTGGGGTGGCGTATACGGGGCGCCTTGCCCCGAACAGATCGGCGATGGCCGCGCAGCTCTCGGACGCGCCAAGGCGGCTCGGCCCGATCGGAGCGGCGAGCGCCCGCGGCCACCGGTCCATCTCGCGCTGGTATGCGCCGGACAAGCGTCTCGTGCTTGCACTAACTTCTTTGCGCCTTCAATGAGCTGGCGGCGCTCTTCCGGCATCTCTGCGTCCGCGTCCTGGGAGAAGCGCGGACAGGTCTTGCGAGGACGCGAGCAGGCAGGTCTGGCGTTTTCGCGGAGTGCTCGCCGTGGCGATGGCGAGCACCTCCGTGGCGCTTCCGTCGCTCTCCTCGTGCGTGGCGGCTCGTCGTAAACCACCACGTTGGTGGGGAAGGTATCAAGCGTCTGGCGTCGGAGTCGACCAGCATCGGGTCGGAGGAGCCTACGAGTCAAGTGTCTGGCGGGCTGCGCGGCGACTTGAAGTTGGTCGAGAAGGCGCGAGAAGGCTCGGGGCCACCAGCGCCCGTGCTGTCGCGCGAGCTTCGTCGGGCGCACCTGCGCCGGCGAGTTGGCGAAACGCTCGCTACCTGGCGGCTTGGCGCCCGCGCGGTCGTCGTCTGAACTCCATCTGGCGAGCAGGCTGGCTCGCGCTTCGTCGAGGAGGAAGAGGTTCCGTCGAGAATAGATCTCCGGATGATGGTGCACCTCGCCCTACGGTGGGCGCCAAATGTCGGGGGTTGGATCGACATATGCCAGCGGGTGGCTTATCATGGTGGGGGCGAGTAGAGCGTCGCGGTGCACAGAAAGCAGGATGGCGAAGAACATGCTGCAGCGAATCTTACCACCGGGGCTCTCCGAGGATAACACCCTCTGCTGCTCTCTGGGGTCTCCGCATGATCACTATGGGGTGATAGTACAATGGTGCTCCTTGAGGCTGTGTGGAAGCGAGGAAGGAGCAAGGCTAGCTCTTTCCCTCTTGCTATATGTCTAAACCTATTCGGGGCGAACCCTTTGCATGGGTGCCCGGGGTTTATATAGGCCTACCCCGGGGGTAAAATAGTAATCCATTTGGCGTGGCTTCAGCCGTCGATCTCTCTACATAACCGTCATCCTGCCGACTCACAGGGCCCGCCGATTGGTGGGCCTTGAACAGCGAAAACTATCTTGACACTCGATGGCGTAGGCTTGGTCATGGGGTCGTGGGAGCAGTGCCGCCGCACTGTCGAGCGATCAACATTGCCACTCCCGTCAATCTGGTTTATGGCTTGTGGGGCCTGGCGGGCGGCCGACTGCAGGGAGCCGACTCCGTAAAAGTCGTCTTGGACTCTCCGGCCGTGTTCTTCTATCTCAGCGGCGGGGGGGCCGGCGATCTCTGGCGTCTGGCGCGCCGTCGTGGGCACAATGCCTCGTGCTTTGTGGGTGAGGTCATGGGAGGCATGGCAGCGATGCAGCGCCTCGCGGAGATCTCTGGTGCGCGGCTCACTGTAGCCATGCCTTCTTCTCGATGGGTCAGGGGACAGCCACGATGGGGCTGTACCTTGCATTGGTCTTCCGTGGGAGGTCGCGGGCCGACTCTGGTCGGCCCCTTGAGCGTCATAAGCCAGTCGGCTTGGTCGAGTCGCCGTCTGGGACTCTGCTTCCTCGAGAAGGTCGCCGGTGGGACTCGTATACGGGAGGTCGCTTCTTGAGACTTCGGCCTTCAAAGTCGCCGACCGGGGACCGGCCTTCTCGAAGGTCGCCCCGTTGGGACTCGGCCTCCTCGAAGGTCGCCAGCCGGGGACCGGCCTTCTCGAAGGTCGCCCCGTTGGGACTCGGCCTCCTCGAAGGTCGCCGTGCTGGGACTTCGGCTGAGGGGCGCGGCCCGCCCCGATGTCTTGAAAGATCTTGGGTCCTGGGTCAGCCTACCCATGGCCCATTGCTCATTCTTGGTGCCGACGTCGAGCATCGGCTGCTGCTGCAAAGCTAAGCAACTCATTTGGAGGCGGTGGCTGGGCTGGGCGGCTAGGTGGGGCTGGTGGTGGGCTGCGGAGTTAGTTCCCTCTCTCTCTTTTTATTTTACATTTTCTATTTATACGTAGCTTTGTGGACTTTCTAAAAATACCTAAGCAAGCTGCAAAAATCCTCAAAGCTGCTCATGCCCTTGTTTAAAATATAAACAACATGGAACATTTTAGTTTAGGATTATTTGAACATTTAAAATATTTTATAAATTTTAAATGCCCAAATTCAAATACTTATGATTTAATTCAAAGACCTTAGGATGACCTAGAAAATTGTGCACCACTTTTGGCGGAGGTTACGAACCAAGACAAAAATGATGGACATTTTAGAAGGGCATTTCAGGTTCATTGAAAATATTTTTTGTAAACCCTAGTTGGATTCAGAGGGGGCTGGGGGTTCTGTCATCCCCATTTCAGGTTTCTGTTGAATGGAATAAACATGATGCAACACTATAATGCATGAACTAGCTAGGGTGTGACACAATAAAACTTATTCTTATTTCATCCAAGTGAGTAATCCCATCCTTCGGAGTTTGTTCTTGACGAATAAATTCTAGTTTCAAGTGTTTTCATCTTTTCTTTTCCGGTGTTCCAAGCTTCTCGCTTGTTCCGTCGTGAAGCTCCATCCAATTCATTGCAAGGCTTAATCTTATCCCTTTCATCCTTCAATTTTATCTCGCCATCCTTTTGTTACCGGAGTTCTTCATGGTGACTCGTCATGATTTAATTCATTCCTCAAGTGTTCATCAAGATTCTTATCGAAGGAGCTCCAGTATCTTTCCTTCTTGCTTTTCAAAGTGCAATTAAATCTCCGTTTTCTTTTGAAGTGGAGTTTTGCATTTCTTCGTTCTTCTCAGCTATCCAATCATTTCAGTTTGTGGTCGATTATCACCTCATAATTTTGAGACGTTATTCGTAAGCCCATGACAAGCTTATTCTTTTCGTTGTTGATTTTCTCAACAACTTCGTTTAAACCTCCCTTCTAAAGATGCTTTCAATTTCATTCGTGGCACAAGTTGTCATTTTCTTCTCCGTTCTTTTCATTCCACTATTTCAATTCTTCCGGAGGCATTGCATTGTTCTTCTCGTCAAGTGCCATCTCATTGGGTGAAGTTGATATTCTAATCCTTCCATTTTCAGCCGGAGTGCTGCCTAAATCCTTTCAGTCTTATTCGTTTCTTATCTCGTTCTAACCGGAGTGGTTTCATAGCCTATCTGATTCCGTGAGCTTTCAATTCTCGTCATTCTCGTCGTTCCTCTCTTCTTCTCGAGTGCTCTCGATTCTTTGCTTCTTCTCTCGAGTTCTTGTTTCACCTCATCCTTTTTCCCTTCCGTCTCGGTCCTAAGATCTCGGGACGAGATCTCTTGTTAGTGGAGGAGAGTTGTAACGCCCCAGATTCGATGCGCCAGGTGTCCTCCATTTATTCGTTGGCATTGCCATGTCATTTTCTTGCGTGTTGCATTTTATCATGTCATCATGTGCATCTCATTTTGCATACGTGTTCGTCTCATGCATCCGAGCATTTTCCCCGTTGTCTGTTTTGCAATCCGGCACTCCTATGTCACCCGACGCCCCCTTTTGCCTCTTTTCATGTGCGGGTGTTAAACTTTCTCGGAATGGACCGAGGTTTGCCAAGCAGCCTTGGTATAGCACCGGTAGACCGCCTATCAAGTTTCATGCCATTTGGAGGTCGTTTGATACTCCAACGGTTAATCGCATAGCCCGAAACCCTCCTTTCTCTTTGCAGCCCAACATCTCTCCAAAGTGGCCCAAAACCCAGCAAACTCTTTAAATAGGCCACCTCTCCTGAAATTCCCGGATGAAACCCTAGTTTCTTCCTCCTCCCGCTGACGGACACGTCCACCCGCCGCCCGGACATGTCGGCCGGTCCCAGCGCCAGCGCCCCAATAACGAGAATCGCCCGTGCGCTCCCGCGCCGCCCGTCCCTTCGGGCCCGCCTCGCCCGCGCAGCCCGCCGCGCCAGCGCCGCCGCTTAAAACACGCCAGCGTAGCCGCGCGCCAGCGCCGCCCCGTCGCCGCCGCCTCGCCGGGCGCTCCCTCCGCCCGGCCACGCCGCCCTCTGCCCGCCTCGCGGCGTCTGCCCGCCGCCCGGCCCCGCCGGCCTCGAGTGTCGCCAGCCCGCGGCGCCTCGCCGTCTCCGCGCACCGCCCAGCAGCTCACTGCCGCGCGCCGCCGCAACTCCGCCCGCGGCGCCTCGCCCGGCCGCCCGCCAGCGCCGTCGCCCAGCGCCGCCCCGGCCTCCTCCGCCCCTCTCCGACTCCTCCGGCCGTCGTCCTCTCCCTCTCCGAAGTGTTATCCGGCGAGATGCCGGCGAACCTCGGGATCCGCTCCGGCCGATCCAGATCTGAGATCCAAAAGAGGTTGACCCCGAAATTTCCCCAAGTCCCGAAATGTTTGCATTGTCATGCCATGTTCATCGCATCATACTTCCTGCTTACTGCTTCGTTTCGTGCATGTAATATGTCATATTGTTCGTCTCGACGAGTACTTCATTTCATTCCATTGCATCATTTCATTTGAGTCATTCTTGATGCCTGAATCATCGTTGCAAGAGTGCTATATGATGTTAATCTGCTGAAACTGTTATAACTTGATGATTTGTCATTTTTGTTGCATTTGATGTGTGCATCCTATGAGCATGAGCTCTACATGTGTTTTGAAGTATGAAATGCCATCTTTACAGGGGTGCAATCCATGTATTTTTGTCAGTCTTGTCTTGAGTGCATCAAGCTTGTTAAGTAGGGTACTTCTTTATTCTTGTTTTGCTAGTGCGATTACATTATATTTTGATGATATGTAAACCTGCTGCTACAAGTCATTCCATGCATAATCTGGAGATGTTCAATAAGGATGTTTTGTTATACATGTCATGCTCTATCCATTCATGCCCCTGGTTGCATTTATAGCCTGCTGTAGATTGTTGTTATCTTGCTCCATACTTGCTAAATAATGTTGCTGTCAGCCTGTTAACATTAAGTTCAATGTTGCCATGATTGTTGCTAGTGATTCATGCACCCTATGAACTTGCTATTGCCATGATTAGCTCCATAAACATGTATTCTTACTGTTGGTTGCCTTGTCATGCCATGTATTGCTCTGTGGTGAGTGGTTCAAGCTCACCAACATGCCAACTTATTGTTGTTCCTGCCATGTATGAATCTGTCATATAACTAGCCATGTTTACATGGGTGCCATCATATCTTTTGTGCCTTTTTAGCTCATGGTCAGTAAGAGTCTTTTGTTATATGCAATTAGTAGACTCATGACATGCCTTTTTTTGCCATGATAAGTTCCTGTAACATGTCATTTGATAGCTCTAAACATTGCAACCTGATGTTATTTTCTGCTAAGTCTGAAACTGTTATTATTTGCAATCTTGACATGTCCTTTTGAGCATGTTCTAGTGTTTTCTGGAGATAGCTCAGTGTTCATGTTTTGTCATCCTTTACCTGTACTTCATGCTCATGCCTTTTTTTCTTATGTTGGGGTGCTGTAGCTTGTTGTTTTGGTGCTTGTAATATGCCTAGTTACTGTTTTGGACAGATTGTTGTCATATCTTGTATAGAGTGCAGGTGTTGAACCGTTGCTCCGTTTTGAGTGTGACCTATATGAAACTAGCTTGATTTTGCATGCAGTTTCATATTATCATGTTGCATCCTTGTTTTGAGGTGTTTGCTTGATGTTTGTATGCATTTTGCATCAATGCCATGTTTAACTTGTTTTGTTCATATCTTCTAGGCCGTAGCTCCGAACTAAATGAACTTTATATGTAACCTGACTAGAATTTCGTGTAGATCATCTTGGTGCATATTAACTTGATGTTTAACTACTTGAACTTAAGTTTTATTCGGTTCTGGACCAATTTCCAAATTTGTATATGAGGACTTACCGGAATTGTTATATGTTGTTCCCGGCCTCATTTAAACTTGCTTTGATGTGTTGCTCTTGTTTGCATCGTCTCTTGCCATGAGTAGCTTCATGTAGCTTTGTCATGCATCATGCTTGTTGTGCATCATGTCTTGTCTATGTGTGGTGTGTTTACCATGTTGTGTGCTTCTTCTCGATAGTTCCCATTTCGTTGCGATCGTGAGGATTCGTTCGTCTACGCTTGGTTCGTCTACGTGGCTTCATCTTCTTCATGGACTCGTTCTTCTTCCTTGCGGGATTTTAGGCAAGATGACTGCTACCCTGGATCTCACTACTATCATTGCTATGCTAGTTGCTTCGTTCTATCGCTATGCTGCGCTTCCTATCATTTGCTCTTGAAGCCTCCCAAATTGCCATGAACCTCTAACCTTTGACACCCTTCCTAGCAAACCGTTGTTCGGCTATGTTACCGCTTTGCTCAGCCCCTCTTACAGCGTTGTTAGTTGCAGGTGAAGTTGAAGATTGCTCCATGGTGGACAGGGTTATGTTGGGATATCACAATATCTCTTATTTAATTAATGCATCTATATACTTGGTAAAGGGTGGAAGGCTCGGCCTTATGCAGTGTTTTGTTCCCTCTTGCCGCCCTAGTTTCCGTCATACGGTATTATGTTCCCGGATTTTGCGTTCCTTCTGCGGTCGGGTGATTTATGGGCCCCCTTGACGGTTCGCTTTGAATAAAACTCCTCCGGCAAGGCCCAACCTTGGTTTTACCATTTGCCTCATTACCACCTACTTTTCCTTGGGAGTAATTAACCCAAGGGTCATCTTTATTATAGCCCCGGGCCAATGCTTGTCTAAGTGTTGGTCCAAACTAAACACCGTCTTGGGACCATCCCTTGGCAACAGGTTACGTCGGTACTGTCGCTTAGCTTATCGGTGTTGCCCGAGAGCGAGATATGTGCAGCTCCTATCGGGATTAGTCGGCGCATCGGGCGGTCTTCTGGTCTTGTTTTGCCATTGTCGAAATGTCTTGTAAACCGGGATTCCGAGACTGATCGGGTCTTCTGGCAGAAGAATATCCCGTTGATCGCGAGAGCTTATCATGGGCTAAGTTGGGACACCCTGCAGGGTATAAACTTTCGAGAGCCGTGCCGCGGTTATGTGGCAGATGGGAATTTGTTAATGTCGGTTGTAGATAACTTGACACCAGATCTGAATTAAAATGCATCAACCGCGTGTGTAGCCGTGATGGTCTCTTCTCGGCGGAGTCCGAGAAGTGAACACGGTCTTTGGGTTATTTTTGACGTAAGTAGGAGTTCAGGATCACTTCTTGATCGTTGCTAGCTTCACGACCGTTCCCTTTGTTCTCTTCTCGCTCTCATTTGCGTATGTTAGCCACCATATATGCTTAGTCGCTGCTGCAACCTCACCACTTTACCCCTTCCTTTCCCATTAAGCTTTGCTAGTCGTGATACCCATGGTAATGGGATTGCTGAGTCCTCGTGGCTCCTGATTACTACAATAACGATTGCGGTACAGGTTATGCGATTATCATGACGCGAGAGCGATGTTTGATTGTTTGGAGTTCTTCTTCTGCTTCTTATTCGATCAGGGGATAGGTTCCAGGTCGGCAGCCTGGGCTAGCAAGGTGGATGTCGTTTGAGCTTCTGTTTCATCCGTAGTCGGATGGTGCTCTTATGTAAGAGGATGTTGTATTCGTGTGGCATTGTATGCCTTATGTATGTATCCCTACCTATTATGTAATGTTGATGTAATGATATCCACCTTGCAAAAGCGTTTCAATATGCGGGTCTATCCTTGGTGGGACCTTCGAGTTCCTTTTGGATAGGGTTGCATATTGGGCGTGACGGTGAAGCACCTTGGTGATGATGGAAGGACCTTCCCAGGCCGGAGGAAGCTTGTGAGGCCGTTTCTGATCCACTCGGAGCACAAGGTTTCCTTCCTGAAATGCTCGACCTCTGACATTGCGAGCATGGAATTGACGCAGATCTTGCTGATAGATGGTCGACCGAATCAAATCCATCTCGCGTTCGTCTTCCAGGAGATCGACTGCATCTTCGTGTGCCTGCTCTGCTTCAGCTTCTAAGAAGAGTTCCACTCGGAGGGCATTGTGCAGCAAGTCACTCGGAAGCACAGCCTCAGCATCGTACACTAGTAAGAAAGGGGTTCGGTCAGTCGACCGGTTTGGCGTCGTTCTCAGCCCCCATAGGACAGATGGTAATCCAGTCACCCAAGCTCGAGCAGCGTGCTTGAGGTCACGCATCAGTCGGGGTTTTAACCCTTGAAAGATCAAACCATTCGCCCTTTCTGCTTGCCCATTCGACTGCGGATGTGCAACGGACGCATAGTTGACCTGAGAGCCTTGGGACGCATAGAACATATTGAACTCATCAGAATCAAAGTTGGAGCCGTTATCTGTGATAATGTTGTGAGGAACTCCATAACTGAATATCAACTCCTTGATGAAAATGACTGAAGTGCGTGCGTCAAGGTTTTTGATGGGCTTGGCTTCGATCCACTTGGTGAACTTGTCGACCGCTACAAGCAAATGGGTGAAACCACTTCTGCCGGTCTTGAAGGGTCCAACCATATCGAATCCCCAGACTGCAAATGGCCAGACAAGTGGAATAGTCTTCAAGGCAGACACAGGCTTGTGGGACATGTTGGAGTAGAATTGCCAACCTGCGCACTTGTCAACTATATCCTTTGCCATCTCATTTGCTCGCGCCCAGTAGAATCCCGCTCGATATGCTTTGGACACGATGGTCAGAGAGGACGCTTGGTGACCACAGGTCCCCGAGTGGATGTCATTTAGGATCATTCGACCTTCTTCCGAGGTGATGCAGCACTGAGCCACTCCTGTGACACTTTCTCTGTAAAGCTGTCCTTTTATCACTATGAAGGCTTTGGATTGACGGACTATCTGGTGAGCTTCATCCTCATCCTCTGGGAGCTCGTGCCTGAGAATGTACGCGATGTAAGGTGCCGTCCAATCGAGCGTGACCACCAAGACTTCCATGATCAAGTCGACCACGGCTGGAACCTCAATCTCAGTTGGGTCGGTTGAACTTATTGGTTGCGGGGGCTCTTCCTTGAAGGGATCTTCTTGTACTAATGGGGTATGGAGATGATCCAAGAACACATTGCTGGGGATAGGCTTCCGAGTGGAACCTATCTTCGCCACATCATCAGCAGCTTGATTCTTGATTCGGGGTATGTGGTGGAGCTCTAACCCCTCAAACTTCTTCTCTAGCTTTCTCACTGCATTGCAATAACCTGTCATTGCGGGACTCCTGACGCCCATTCCTTCATTACTTGATTAACCACTAAGTCTGAGTCGCCATAGACCATCAAGCGCCGGACACCGAGTGAAATGGCCATACAGAACCCATACAATAGTTCCTCATACTCAGCTTCATTGTTTGAAGAATCAAAGTGAATTTGGAGGACATAACTAAGCTTGTCCCCTCATGGGGACACTGAAACCACTCCTGCACCAGAGCCATTCAACATGTTGGATCCATCAAAGAACATGGTCCAATGTTCCGACTGAATCCGAGTCGGTTGTTGTTGTTCTGTCCACTCTGCAAGGAAATCTGCAATTGCTTGAGACTTGATGGCCTTCTTTCCCTCAAACTTGATGTCTAAAGGAAGAAGTTTAATCACCCACTATGCCACTCGACCAGTTGCATCTCTGTTATTCAGAATTTCTAACAATGGAGCGTCGCTGACGACTGAAAGTGAGTGATCAGAGAAATAGTGTGCAACCTTCTTCGTGGTCAGGTAAATCCCATAAACAAGCTTGAGGGAGTCCTGGACTAGGGGGTGTCCGGACAGCCGGACTATCATTGTCCGCCGGACTCCAAGACTACGAAGATACAAGATTGAAGACTCCGTCCCGTGTCCGGATGGGACTTTCCTTGGTGTGGAAGGCAAGCTTGGCAATACGGATATGTAGATCTCCTACCATTGTAACCGACTCTGTGTAACCCTAGCCCTCTCCGGTGTCTATATAAACCGGAGGGCTTTAGTCCGTAGGACATAACCTTCATTACAACAATCATACCATAGGCTAGCTTCTAGGGTTTAGCCTCCTTGATCTCGTGGTAGATCCACTCTTGTAATACACATCATCAATATTAATCAAGTAGGAAGTAGGGTTTTACCTCCGTCAAGAGGGCCCGAACTTGGGTAAAACATTGTGTCCCTTGTCTCCTGTTACCATCCACCTAGACGTACAGTTCGGGACCCCCTACCCGAGAGCCGCCGGTTTTGACACCGACATTGGTGCTTTCATTGAGAGTTCCTCTATGTCGTCACCGATAGGCTCGATGGCTTCTTCAATCAGCAACGTCGTCCAGGGTGAGACTTTTCTCCCCGGACAGATCTTCGTATTCGGCGGCTTCGCACTGCGGGCCAACTCACTTGGCCATCTAGAGCAGACCGAAAGCTACGCCCCTGGCCATCAGGTCAGGTTCGGAAGGCTAAACTTCACGGCCGACATCCGCGGAGACTTGATCTTCGACGGACTCGAGCCACAGCCGAGCGTGCCGCGCTGTCACGATGGGCATGATTTAGCTCTGCGCCAGACAAGTGCCTTGGTGGCGCTGCGAATCCGCTCCGGCCTTGATCCGGAGCCGATCGCCAGATCGAGGACGGTGGCTGGACACCGTCTCGGGCTGCAACTTCGCGGCGATGGGCGAACTCGACCTTGTCCCCATAAAGCTCGTGACTCCGAGGTGCGGACTCCTGCCGGACTCCGAACCTCGGCGCCTCGCCAATCGAATCCGATTGGGCGCCGATCATGGAGTTCACCGCGGCGGACATCTTCGGCTTTTCGCCTTTTGGCGACATCCTAAATCGCTAAAGCATCTCTCTCTATCCGGAGACCTGGCGGACTATGGCGGGATGGTTGGGATGCGACGACGAAGAAATTTGAGCCCACCCACCACCCACTTTGTAGCCGCTTGTCGGCGATCTAACCGACATGCTAGACTACGACTCCGAAGACATCGGCGGTATGGGCGGCGATGCGGAGGCGAAACGAGAACCAGCGCCTCTGAGGCGCTGGAAGACCACCCAGCATGTGAAGTATATATGGTGGATACCCCAAAAGGAAGCGACGACGAGGAACAACGGGGCGCGGCAAAGGATAACCCCGCCGATAAACAACCAAAACGGCGACGCAAGCGCCGCCCTAAGCCCTGCCTCGGCAAAGACAGCATTCCCAATGACCCAGCGTTAGAGCAGGACAAATCGGTGGACGACGAACATGCAACCAAGCAACCACCCAAACAGGACGAATCGGATAATCAATCCAATCCCGGCGAAACCAACAGTCCGGACGACCTCACGCCGGACATATCACCGGAGCATAAAAACCTTCACGGAAGACTCGTCGCCACCGCAAGAAGCTTGAAGAAGGAAAAATGGAAGCTCAAAACAGCGGAAGACATACTCAGAATGAGGTGGAGCAAAGTACTCAAGACCGCAGACAAATATGGCAATGACCACCAATCAAGAGCTATCCGGCGCAAGCTGCTGCGAGTTTGTGAGGAAGCCATAGAGCCCTCACAGTCAAAAACAAAGAGGCCGCTGGCGGATAGGCGACCAGATGCCAGGCCAAAATCTACAAGCGGCGCCGCACATAAGCCGACTCATGACCCAGGGAAAATAGATGGCCCAGCCAGGTCCATTTACGGGCCAAAAAAGAGGGCCCCAGGAAGCAGCACAACACGTCAAGTGTTCGAAGACAACGGCACACCCAAATACAGGGGCGCCGCACACCCACTATGTTTCACCAATGAGGTGCTGGACCATGAATTCCCAGCAGGGTTTAAACCCATAAACATAGAGGCTTACGACGGAACAACAGACCCTGGAGTCTTGATAGAGGATTACATACTACACATACATATGGATAGAGGAGATGATCTCCACTCCATAAAATATCTACCCCTCAAGCTCAAAGGGCCAGCTCGGCCTGGCTCAAAAGCCTCCGAAAAACTTGTTGGAAGTTGGGAAGAGCTCGAGGACGCGTTTAGAGCAAATTTTCAAGGGACTTATGTCCGCCCTCCGGATCTGAGATGATCTAAGTCATATAACTCAACAGCCGGAGAGTCGTAGCATAGAATTCTGGAATAGGTTCCTTACTAAAAGAACCAAATAGTCATTGTCCGGACGCCAAGCCTTAGCAGCTTTTAAACACAACGTCCAAGATGAATGGCTTGCCGGACACCTCGGCAAAGAAGCCGAGGACAATGTCCGCGCTAACAAGCCTCATGACCCGCTTTTTGCGGCGAGGATAGCTGGCTAGCAAGATGCAGCACCAATGACCGAGTACATCCGAGAGTAGAGATGGAAACGGAAAGTCACGGTGCAGAATGGATCAATGCCGGAATAAAAAAAAGCCCAAAGAATACGGCAGCCAACGCCAGATTCAAAAGCTCGCGGCCAAACAACAAAACACTGCCTCTTAAGGATAACAGTGATGAACTATCCAACTTAAACAAAATTTTGGATCGGATATGTCAAATCCACAGTACCCCCGGAAGGCCTGCAAACCACACCCACCGAGATTGTTGGGTTTTCAAACAGTCCGGCCGACTAAATGCCGAACACAAGGGGCTCAACGCATCAAGCGAAGATGATGACAAACCCCACCAGCAGAGCACCAGAAAACAAAAGACTTTCCCACAGGAAGTCAAAGCAGTAAACTCACTTCATGTGATGATACGGAAAAACAATGCGGCACCCGCTAAGATGGGTCTCGCACGGTCCACCCCAGCGGAACCTCGAGATTGGATGTCAAAACCAATCACTTTCGACCACCAGGATTACTCCAGAAGCATTCGGAATGCAGGATGGACTGCTCTGATTTTGGATCCTATAATCGACGGACTACAATTTACACAAGTCCTGATGGACGGAGGCAGCGATTTAAACCTGCTATATCCAAACACAATCCGCAAGTTGGGGATAGACCTTACTAAACTTCGACATAGCCGCACCTCCTTTAAAGGAGTAATGCTTGAGCCCTTCGCCAAGTGCACGGGCTCCTTATTACTAGAAGTTGTGTTCGGGTCACCGAACAACTTCCGACGCGAAAAACTAATTTTTCATGTCACCCCATTTGAAAGTGGCTATCAAGCACTATTGGGACGTGAAGCTTTTATCCGCTTCAACGCCATACCACATTACGCGTCTCTTACACTTAAAATGCCCGGTCCACGTGGCATCATTTCATTACGAGGGTCATGTAAAGACCCCGGACACGGCTAGACAAGTCCGGCACAAATAAGCTAGGGGCTCCCTAGCCGCACGCCCCATCACAAGGGGCTGAGCGTATAAGAAACAACGAGCTAATATAGACTCCGCTTTACTTATTAATATTTTTCATATACTTTTTTTCGCACGATTTTCTTTCAAACTAAGTTCCTCTCTTTTTACAGATGAACAACATGCACACCCGTCGGGATAGCGGCTGCGCGGAGACCACAGCGTGAAGCGTCTTTGGGCAAGGATTATTTTCAGATTAAGACCTGTGTGAACCTTTTTCTTGTCTCTTGTTGCTATAATCCCCCGGCTTCTCATTATAACCGATGTGGAGCGAGCGTTTTGGCATCGGCCGCGTGACCTTGCCGTGCACGGGCGCTAGGGGCTTAGGGCATTGTTCGCCCATTATTATAAAGACCGAACACCTTAGGGAGTGTTCGGCGTCTCGAGATTAGGCCTTATATGCATCAGCTCGAATCATGTCTTTGGTCAAATGTTGGGTTTGCCCGGCTCCTGTGTTTTGCTGCTTCGTTCCGTATCATCGGCTAACGTGGCACGGAGAACTCTGCGATTGTGCCCCAGTTAATTTGGCGAGCACCTCGATGAAAGCGAAAGCTGATTGTCATGATCTACGAGACTGGTCAACCACCCGATCGACAACCGGAATGTTTAGAATTCCCCGCTTTGACGAAGGGCTGTTTCCCGGTCAGGCACACACGCGCCCCGAATTCGGAGAGCGCGGTGCCCCCAGGGGCTATATCGTAACCCCACCCTCGAACTCCAATGGCTAAGTGAAAGTGATAAAGCATCATAGTCCGGATTGCCTCGTTTGCTCGCTACCACCTCCTCAACGGGACCGAGACAGCCGGATTAAGTGTGAAAATCGCTATTTTTGCGAACACCCCCGCACCTTGTGCGTGGGGGCTAAAGCCGAAGACTGCCATCTTTCAGGTTATACACATGTATACATAAACGGCCGCATAGGAGATATTTCAATACTTGGAACGCACAAGTATAAAAAGCAATTACATCATAACCATTGTTTTACAAACATTCATTTGAACGTGACATTTTTTTAGCACTGCGACTCTATTACACGAGCACCACGCATAACTTCCCCAAAATAGTGCTCGGCGGGTAACCGACTTCCGTCCGAACCCTGGGTTGCTACAGCGGCGGCATCCATCTCTGTCCAATGTGCCTTCACACGGGCAAGGGCCATCCGCGCACCCTCTATGCAGGCCGACCGCTTCATCTCCTCGATATGCGGCACCGCCCCAAGAAATTGCTGCAATAAGCCAAAGTAGCTCGTCGCCTTGGGCCTCTCTGGCCAGACATGTGCCACTATATCCGTCATGGCAAGTCCGGACAGCCTGTTCAGCTCAGCCCATTCGGCCAACCGATCGGTCAGCGGAAGTGAACGATCCGGACTATGGAATTGAGACCAAAATAGCTCTTCCGTCTTGTGATCCTTCTGGCTTCGGAAGTGCACAACAGCATCTGCCCTTTTCGCCGCTAAGTCCATATATGGATCCTCCGGACCCCACTGGCCAAGCTGGACATACTGGATCCGTAAACTGCGGCGTAGCGAAAAGGCTTGCCGACCACAATGTCTACGGCCCGCGTAGCTCCTCCTTCATAGCCGAATTGCAGAATGGGCATCCTTGGCTTCGGCCGTGGCCTTCACCAGGTCTTCTCGCTCCGATAGGCGCTCATTTTCAAGAGCCTCATTGCGGTCGGTAGCATCCTTAAATTTAACGGCCAATTCGGCCACCTCTTCCTGCTTGGCGATGTGCAGCCCTTCGACTTCTAACTCCTCGGCCGCCCGAGGCGGCCGCGTTACTCTTCGGCCTGCTCCTTGGCTTGAGCAAGTTCTGCACGAAGGCTCTCCACAGCAGCAGCACCATCTGCGTCAAGCATAAATATTGTAAGAGGTGAGCTTTAGCTCCCTCAATAGGTGACTGAGGAGAATCAATTTACCTTGCGACTCGTCAAGTCGCTTGTTGACTAGTGCGATGTCCGCATCCGCTACATCGAGTTGCCACATTAATTCGGCAACTCCATCAGTCCGGCTAGCCCCCGGACTATCCGCCACCTGCATAGGAAAGGCGACACTCAATACCTGCGATTTTGATCCTCGGCACGCTGTCGCTTTCGACAACCTACGAGTCTCGGGGCTACTATCTACAGGCGCACTTTCATGTGCAAAACTATCAAAAAGCGCGTCATTTTCGTACCTCAAACCCCGCCGACAAACTCACAGCGGCATTGTGCAATCCGCTTTCGGCGGACGAAATCCTTCGATCACCATGCTCATCAATGCGGTGATCTTAAAACAGACGCCCTTTCAAGCAGATCATTCAGCTCCCCGGCCGAACACTAGTCGGCGCCGAACTCTTCGGCTCTGCGGGCTCGAGGATACCCTCGTGGCGACACTTGAGCTCGTCCGCCCTATCCGGCAACTGCAGCGAGCGAAGGCGTCTCGCTCTCAATCATCTCGGACGAAGATCCCCGAAGCGAGCTCATCGAGAAGGTTGCAGATCCGAACTACAAGGTAAAAATTTGGTTATCTCGAAGCACAAATAGGGATGTTTTTCATTAATGAATTCCCCTTTTCCTACTCACAGCTCGCTAGAGGGTTGATTCTTTAGAGAAGACTGTGCGGCCGGGGCCTCCCCGGACGCAGGATCCTCCAGCGAAGATTTCTTACCCCGCTTAGGGGCTTTGGCCTCCGGGTCTTCGTAGGCGGTCCTCCTCTCCCCCTGGAGGGAGGGATTCTCGGTCCCCCCTTCTTCAAGCGCCCCCTTTGGCGGGGCTGTAGCTCCTCTGTTCTCCCCCTCACCTTCTTCTGAAGGCGCAACCTCCAACATTCTGACCAGCACGGGCTCCGGTGCGATCTCTGGGAGGGGGGCCGGACACCTTATCAGCTTTGCTTGCACAATCCACTCCTGTTGGAGGATAGCGGGTTAAAAAGCAAATTATGAAAAGCAAACAAATGGTACGTCCGAACACGGAGCTACTTACTTGGGTATCCGGGCGATTGCAGCTTAGGCCGGCATCCTCGGTCAATCCCGGACACGCCACTTGTGGTTCGAAGAACAACTTGTACATCTCCACGGGTGTCGTACCCATGAAGTGTTGGAGAATCTGTGGTCCCTCGGGTTGAACTCCCATAGCCGGAGAGGACGGCGTTTGCGAGGCGAGAGCGCCTAATTAGCATAACTGCATCACCACGACCGGATCGATCTCCCTCGCTTGGAGGTCTCGAATCCGGCCTGCAATAGGGGCACGTCTTTTAGCGGCCCCAGTTGAGCCCTCGGTTGACCACGACATCAACGGTCGTGGAGGTCCCGAGCGGAGCGGAGGCGGCGGCTTCTGCCTGCTGCCCCTCGGAGCGGTGATATAGAACCAATCCTGCTGCCATAAGCCGAGCTCCTCTTGGAAGAAGCCCTCAGGCCACGGGGCATCGGCCCTCCTTCTTACGGCCGCCCCGCCGCATTTAGCTTGACGCCCCTCGACCATCTACGGCTCCACATTGAAGGTCTTTAGCCACAGGCCGAAGTGGGGGGTGACGCGGAGGAAGGCTTCGCAGACAACGATGAATGCGGAGATATGGAGGATGGACTCCGGAGCCAAGTCATAGAATTCCAACCCATAGTAGAACATGAGCCCTCTCACAAAAGGATCCGTCGGAAGCCTAAACCCGACGGAGGTGGGATACAAAGACGACATACTCACCGGGCTCGGGGGTGGGGATGGCCTGCCCTTCGGCAGGCAGCCTGTGCGAAACCTCGTAAGACAGGTACTTGGCCTCGTGCAGCTTTAGCACGTCCTCCTCCGTGACGGAGGAGGGCACCCACCGGCCCTGAAGGTCGGAGCCGGACATTGTTAAAGGTCTGAAGCACTCGAATCTGAGGCTCTGGGTGTTGGAACTTGGAGCAAGGAGAAGATTCGGTGGAAGATTGAATAAAAGAACGAGCCTTGGTCCTGTTATAAAGAAGGGGAATACCAAGAGCCGTCCCCGTGACCGTTCGGGATTAGCCGATAGAGGCGTGGCGGCGGCGCGGTTGGGTTACCTACGCCCGTATTGATGAGAATCCGGAATAAGGGGAACACGATCTGCCGACAAGGCGTGCCAAGAAACCGCTTCGCTAAGCGCTACGAGGTGGTATAATAAAAAATGATTCAAGTAAAGGTTTGGTAGTGGTGTGACGTCATGCCACAAAAAACGTCAGCAGATTGAACTTGTGTATATATTATTCTCTCTACGGTGGAATGTGGAATTTATTTTGCAAAGCCGGACACTATCCTGGTGTTCACAATCTTCTCTGGATTATTCAAAGGAGGAACCCGCCTTGCAATGCCGAACATTATGCGCCGGACTCATCGTCATTGAAGCCAGGTTAGGGGACTCTTGAGGAGTCTGTACTAGGGGTGTCCGGACAGCGGACTATCATCGTCCGCCGGACTCCAAGACTACGAAGATACAAGATTGAAGACTCCGTCCCGTGTCCGGATGGGACTTTCCTTGGCGTGGAAGGCAAGCTTGGCAATACGGATATGTAGATCTCCTACCACTGTAACCGACTCTGTGTAACCCTAGCCCTCTCCGGTGTCTATATAAACCGGAGGGCTTTAGTCCGTAGGACATAACCTCCATTACAACAATCATACCATAGGCTAGCTTCTAGGGTTTAGCCTCCTTGATCTCGTGGTAGATCCACTCTTGTGATACACATCATCAATATTAATCAGGTAGGACGTAGGGTTTTACCTCCATCAAGAGGGCCCGAACCTGGGTAAAACATCATGTCCCTTGTCTCCTGTTACCATCCGCCTAGACGCATAGTTCGGGACCCCCTACCCGAGATCCGCCGGTTTTGACACCGACAAAGCTTCTGATAGTGAGGGTATCTCTGCTTGGACAGAGTTAAGACTTCTGAAATGTAATACACAGGGCGCTGAACTTTGAAGGCTTTGCCTTCTTCTTCCCACTCGACTGTGAGCACTATGCTGACAACTTGTCCCGTGGCTGCGATGTAAAGCAGTAAAGGCTCCTTACTAACTGGAGCAGCAAGCACCGGCTGGGTGGAAAGCAGGGCTTTGAGCTCTACTTTAGCTTCGTCATTCCACTCGAACTTGTCAGACTTATTCTTTAGTTGGTAAAGAGGCAGTGCCTTTTCACCGAGACGTGAGATGAATCGACTCAATGCAGCCAAACAACCAATAAGCTTCTGAACATGACGCACACGCACTGGGCGGTTCATTCGGAGGATTGTGCCAATCTTCTCTGGATTCACGTCGATCCCTCATTCGAAAATGAGAAAACCGAGTAACTTTCCGTCGGGGACTCCGAATGTGCATTTTGATGGATTGATCTTGATATCATACCTTCTTAAGTTGGCAAAGGTTTCAGCGAGGTCAGTCAGCAGGTCGGAACCTTTGCATGACTTAACCACTATGTCATCCATGTATGCTTCCACATTCTAACTATTTTGAGTGAGCAGGCACTTCTGAATCATGCGCATGAATGTGGCACCAGCATTCTTGAGGCCAAAGGGCATAGTAACATAGCAAAAACACCCGAACGGGGTGATGAAAGCTGCCTTTATCTTATCGGGTCCATACAGTCGGATCTGATGGTACCCGGAATAAGCATCCAGAAAGGACAGTCGTTCACATCCCGTAGTTGAGTCAACTATCTGGTCGATGCGGGGCAGAGGAAAATGATCTTTCAGGTAGGACCGATTGATGTGCTTGAAGTCAATACACATTCCAAGTGATTTATCTTTCTTGGGAACCATAACGACATTGGCGATCCACTCGGAGTGGTATATCTTGCGGATGAACTCAGCGGCCAGAAACCGAGCCACCTCCTCGCCAATTGCCTTTCTCTTCTCCGCGGTGGACCGACAGAGATGCTCCTTAACGGGTTTTGCCTTTGGGTCGACTCGCAAACGGTGCTCAGCCAGTCCCCTGGGTACACCTGGCATGTCAGATGGCTTCCATGCAAAGATGTCCCAGTTCTCATGGAGGAACTGGATGAGCGCTTCTTCCTATTTGTTCTTGAGTGTCGTTGAGATATGGGTCGGAGCAGCATTGGGGTCGGTCGGGTGAAGTGGACTGGCTTGGTCTCACCGGCCGACTGAAATGCGGACTCCGAGGAGGGCCTCTTGGCACGCAGCAAATCACTTGGATCTGCAGTTTTCTGGTACTCTTGAAACTCTACTGCTGCCATCTGCTCATCTGCTATCTTTGCACCATCCTGAAGACAGTCTTCTGCTCTTTGACGGTTACCGGAGACCGTTATCACGCCTCTGGGGCTAGGCATCTTCATCTTGAGGTATACACAACATGGTTGAGCCACGAAGCTAGCATAGGCAGGTCTGCCCGAAATGGCATGATAGGCACTCTAGAAATCCACAACCCCAAACGTCAACTTTTTCTTGCAGTAATTCTTCTCATCGCCGAAAACCACTTCAAGAGTGATTTGACCGAGTGAATCAGCTTTCTTTCCTGGGATGACTCCGTGGAATCGCATGTTGCTCTCGCTGAGCTTGGACATTGGAATGCCCATTCCTTTGAGGGCCTCAGCATATAGGATGTTCAGACCACTGCTACCGTCCATCAGAACCTTGGTCAGTCGAGTGCCCCCAATGACTGGGTCGACCACCAGCGCTTGCCGCCCAGGGGTAGCAACGTGTGGTGGGTGGTCGGACTGGTCGAATGTAATAGGGTTTTTTGACCACTTCCAATACTTTGGTGTTGCCGGAGCAACCATGTTCACCTCTCTATTAATGACCTTCAGTCGAATTTTTCTCTCGAGATCAGCAAGAATCACCAAGGTAGCATTAACATTGGGGTAACCACCATCATCGCCTTTGTCTTCCTCCTTATCGGACTCTTTGACCTTTTCACTGGGTTGGCTTTCTCAGAAGCTCTGGATTAGGAGTTGACATTGTCGAGTCGTATGCTTGGGGAGAATCAGGTTCCCCTCCTCATCCTTATTGGTGTGAATATGATACGACAAATCCATCACACCATTTCCTGCTTGGTCCTTCACTTTCTTAGGGATCCAAGGCCCTTTGGGCTTTCCCTTGAACTTTCCTTGATTCAACACTGCTGCCTCAGCAGGACTTGCTGCCTCAGCCTTTCCCTTCTACTTCCGACTGGAATTTCCTCCTCCGGTGTCCTGGGCGACTGGTCTGTTCTTACCACTCCGGAGTCGGTCTTCTTCTTCACCGTTAGCGTACTTTGTGGCAATCTCCGTCATCTGAGTTAGGGACATATCTCTGGTCCGACCGAACTGCAGATTGAGCTCTCTGTTGTGAACGCCTTCCTTAAAGGCACAGACTGCTTGGTGATCTGACACATTCTCAATTGTATGGTGCAGAGTGATCCATCTCTGGATATAATCTCTCAAGGTTTCATTCGGTTTCTGCATGCAATGCTGCAACTCTGGTAGACCAGCAGATCTCTTGCAGGTGCCCTCAAATGTTCTGGTAAACACTCGGGCCAAATCATCCCAACTCAAAATGCTCCTAGGGGCCAACTGATTCAGCCAGGCCTTGGCAGAACCTTCAAGCATCAGAGGGAGGTGCTTCATGGCCCCCTCATCGCTGCCGCCACCAATGTGCACAGGCACTTGGTAGTCTTCAAGCCAAGTGTCGGGCTTTGATTCTCCTATGAGCTTACTGACGCCAGTCGCCAATCTGAAGTTATGAGGGATCTCAGCGGCTCTGATGGCTCTCCCGAAACACTCCGGGCCGGAAACATGGACCCTGCTTCCACTGGGCCTATCTCTATCCAGCCCTTCTATGTATGCTCTGTTCCAGTCGACCAAACCCTGCACAAGGATTGACCTTGCGTAGAAGCCAGGCTCTTTGGGCCCGACTGGAACTCTGCGGTCATTTCCATACAGACGCCTATCATCATACCGCCGGGGCGCGTATGACCCGTACCTCGGAACGGGCGAAGGCACTCGACGGTGATTGTCGCGGGCGTACTCACGATCATACTCTCCATGAGCTCTTCCCAGGTGCCGATCTTGGCGGTGATCATGATCTCCACGCTGCAAAGGCGACCTAGGACTGTGTGTTGACTGGACGGTGTCTGCCCTTACTGATCTGCTATGGATTCTGTTCCGCACCTGGGACACGGCGGAGTTCTGGTCTCCTGCTTCTAGGAGCAGTGCCCTGATCTGTTCCAAGCCTCTTCTAGCCTCTGAACGGGATGGCTGAATGGACTCTGCGATACGCGCAGCAGCTGCAAGATTCTGAATCGGTGTGCGGAATACCCGAGTTTCTGGTGGAAACAACTGTCGTGGAAGTCAACTGGACTCGGGGATCAGTCGACGGGGACGTTCGTCGAGAGAATGTTGGAGATTCTCCAAATGAGTGCGCTCAGCCAACGTGGCCAGCCGCACAGCCTCCAAGGCGCGAGCCTCGGTGGTTGCCCCTATGATGGGGGTCTAGAGAGCCTCCATGTTGCGGCGGTGCAACTCCTCTCTCTGCTGCGAGCTGAGAAGTTGGGGCTGATACTCCTCATGGCCGGATGACGGGCCGTCGCCGCCACCATTGCCGCCGCTGCAACGAAAACCAGGTGGGCTGCGATGGGAGTCAACCATAAGGACTTCTGCCGCGGGGTCACAACTCCTGCTCTCGGAGAATGTGTCTGTGAAATCAGTCGACATGTTGACTGAACCGCAGTGAAATATGTCGGGCTCGATCGCCGTGACTTGGGGGGTGAACGCCTGATGAGTCACCGTGTGCTTCACCCACCGCTGGTGCCGCGATCGACCAGACCGCTTGCGACGGTGTCCAGCAGAGTGAGACGACGACGCAAGGACCGACTAATATGGGGTCGACGGCTGCCGAAGGAGGACGCCGCAGGAACTCGTGTGGAAGTGCGACAAACCACGAATCAGGAGAGCCTCGACGTCGAGGGGGGCTTCCTAGAGCCAGGCGGAGTCGTCAGCGATGAAAGTGAGCGCGCTGAGTTGGAACTCGCGACCCATGACCAAACCGCCGCCGGAAACCATGTTGATGAAGATCGAAGAAAATGCAACCTCGCCGGAAGTCGCTAAGACATTTTGCCCCACGGTGGGCACCAACTATCATGGTACTAAAGCTGACAGTAAGTATAGGGGTACGTATGAGGAGGCAAGGTCCTAGCTACTGTGAGATTGTACGCAAGAGTTTACGAGTTCAGGCCCCTCTCGGAGGAGGTAAAAGCCCTAAGTCTCGGTGCCCTGAGGCGGTCGACTGGAATATGGGAGTGTGTGTTATAGGGGGTGCAAACCCTTGTCCCAGAGGAGGGGGTGGCTTATATAGAGTGCGCTAGGACCGCAGCCCACCTCCATTACAGGGGTTCAATGTACATAAAGATAGGGTGTTACTGGTAACGCCAGCTATAAAGTGCATTTAATGACCTTTAAGACTACGGAGTGAACGCCTGACCGTTGCCATCCTGAGTGACTCATGGTCTTCTATAGGTTGAGTGGTTTCTCATATAGTCAAATGGCTTCATCTTGGTCGAGTAATATCAGGGGGAGGGGTACCAAGTGGAGTGACTGGTCGAGTGGATTGCACTCGATGACTTCAATTGGTACTCTTTGTTGTTCTTTGAACGTCTTTGCTTCTAGGTTAGTGACCTTGGGTAGGGCGTATAGGTCAGGCCTATGACCCTGCCCTAGGTCTATGGCACCATCAAGGGGCCCGCCCCCCCTCTTTCCTTCTCCCTCTCCCTCCCTTCCCTTTCCCTCCGATGGAAGAAAGGAAGGGGGGCGAATCCTACTAGAACTAGGAGTCCAAGTATGACTCCCCCCTGCAGCGCGCCACCTGGCCGACCTCCTGTCTCCCTCCCTCCTTTATATACGTGACCAGGGGCACCCCAATAGCACAACAGACAATCTCTTAGCCATGTGCGGTGCCCCCCTCCACAGTTACACACCTCGGTCATATTGTCGTAGTGCTTAGATGAAGCTCTGCGCCAGTAACTTCAGCATCACCGTCACCACGCCGTCGTGCTGATGGAACTCTTCCTCGACCTCAAATGGATCAAGAGTTCGTGGGACATCATCGAGCTGAACGTTTGTTGAATGCGGAGGTGCCGTACATTCGGTACTTGATCGGTTGAATCATGAAGAAGTTCAACTACATCAACCACGTTATTGAAACGCTTCCACTTTTGGTCTACGAGGGTACGTGGACACACTCTCCCCTCTCGTTGCTATGCATCACCTAGATAGATCTTGCGTGATCGTAGGAATTTTTTTGAAATTACCGCGTTCCCCAATAGTGGCATCCGAACCAGGTCTATGCGTAGATGTTATTTGCATGAGTAGAACACAAAGAGTTGTGGACGATAATAGTCATACTACTTAATAGTCATACTGCTTACCAGCATGTCATACTTTGATTCAGCGGTATTGTTGGATGAAGCGGCTTGGACCGACATTACATGACTGCGTTCATGAGACTGGTTCTACCGACGTGCTTTTGCACAAAGGTGGCTGGCGGGTGTCTGTTTCTCCAACTTTAGTTGAATCGAGTGTGGCTACGCCCGATCCTTGTTGAAGGTTAAAACAACACACTTGGCAAAAAATCATTGTGAATTTGATGCGTAGATAAGAACAGTTCTTGCTAGAAGCCCGTAGTAGCCACGTAAAAATTGCAACAACAAAGTAGAGGACGTCTAACTTGTTTTTGCAGGGCTTACTATGATGTGATATGGTCAAGGCATGATGTGATATAACTTGTTGTATGAGATGATCATGTTTTGTAACAAAGTTATCTGCAACTGGCAGGAGACATATGGTTGCCGCTTTATTGTATGCAATGCAATCGCCATGTAATTGTTTTACTTTATCACTAAGCAGTAGCGATAGTCATAGTAACAATAGTTGGTGAGGCGACAATGATGCTACGATGGAGATCAAGGTGTCGCGCCGGTGTCGATGGAGATCATGGCGATGCTTCGGTGATGGAGATCAAGAGCACAAGATGATGATGGCCATATCATGAAACATATTTTGATTGCGTGTGATGTTTATCTTTTATGCATCTTATTTTGCTTAGTACGGCGGTAGCATTATAAGATGATCCCTTACTAAATTTCAAGGTATAAGTGTTCTCCCTGAGTATGCACCGTTGCGACAGTTCTTCCTGCTGAGACACCACGTGATGATCGGGTGTGATAGGCTCTACGTTCACATACAACGGGTGCAAGCCAGTTTTGCACATACAGAATACTTGGGTTAAACTTGACGAGCCTAGCATATGCGAGATATGGCCTCGAAACCTTTGGAGACCGAAAGGTCGAGCGTGAATCATATAGTAGATATGATCAACATAGAGATGTTCACCATTGAAAACTACTCCATCTCACGTGGTGATCGAACATGGTTTAGTTGATTTGGATCACGTGATCATTTAGATGACTAGAGGGATGTCTATCTAAGTGGGAGTTCTTAAGTAATATGATTAATTAAACTTTATTTTATCATGAACTTAGTCCTGATAGTATTTTTCAAATTATGTTGTAGATCAATAGCCCGCGTTATAGCTTCCCTATGTTTTTTATATGTGTTCCTAGAGAAAACTAAGTTGAAAGATGATAGTAGCAATGACGCGGACTGGGTCCGTGATCTGAGGTTTATCCTCATTGCTGCATAGAAGAATTATGTCCTCGATGCACTGCTAGGTGACAGACCTATTGTAGGAGCAAATGCAGACATTATGAATGTTTGGCTAGCTCAATATGATGACTACTTGATAGTTTAGTGCACCATGCTTTATGGCTTAGAACTGGGACTTCAAAAATGTTTTGAAACGTCACGGAGCATATGAGATGTTCCAAGAGCTGAAATTGGTATTTCAGACTCATGCCCTTGACAAGAGATGTGAGACCTCTAACAAGTACTTTGCCTAAAAGATGGAGGAGAATTGCTCAATTAGTGAGCATGCACTCAGAATGTCTGGGTACTACAATCACTTGAATCAAGTGGGAGTTAATCTTCCAGATAAGATAGTGATTGACAAATTTCTCTAGTCACCATCACCAAGTTACTGGAACTACGTGATGAACTATAATATGCAAGGGATGATGAAAATGATTCTCGAGCTCTTCGTGATGCTGAAATCAATGAAGGTAGAAATCAAGAAAGAACATCAAGTGTTGATGATTAAACAAGACCACTAGTTTCAAGAAAAGGGCAAAGGGAAAGAAAGGAAACTTCAAGAAGAATGGCAAGCAAGTTGTCACTCCCGTGAAGAAGCCCAAAGCTGGACCTAAGCCTAAAACTGAGTGCTTCTACTGCAAAGGAAATGGTCACTGGAAATGGAATTACCCCAAATATTTGGTGGAAAAGAGGGATGGCAAAGTGAACAAAATGTATATTTGATATACAAGTTATTGATGTGTACCTTGCTAGTGTTCATAGTAACCCCTGGGTATTCGATACTTGTTTGGTTGCTAAGATTAGTAACTCGAAACAAGAGTTACAGGATAAATAGAGACTAGTTAAGGATGAAGTGATGATGTATATGTTGTAAGTGGTTCCAAGATTGATATGATCATCATCGCACACTCCCTATACTTTCGAGATTAGTGTTGAACCTACATAAATGTTATTTGGTGTTTGCGTTGAGCATGAATATGATTAGATCGTGTTAATTGCAATACAGTTATTCATTTAAGACAGAGAATAATTGTTATTCTATTTACATGAATAAAACCTTTTATGGTCATACACCCAATGTTGATGGTTTATTTAATCTCGATCGTGGTAATACACATATTCATAGTATTGATGCCAAAAGATGCAAAGTTGATAATGATAGTGCAACTTATTTGTGGCACCGCCGTTTGGGTCATATCAGTGTAAAGCGCATGAAGAAACTCCATGCTGATGGACTTTTGGAATCACTTGATTATGAATCATTTGATGCTTGCGAACCGTGCCTTATAGGCAAGATGACTAAAACTCCGTTCTCTGGAACAATGGAACGAGCTAGTGACTTATTGGAAATAATACATACCAATGTATGCGGTCCAATGAGTGTTGTTGCTCGTGGCAGGTATCATTATTTTCTAACCTTCACAGATGATTTGAGCAGATATGGGTATATCTACTTAATGAAACACAAGTCTGAAACATTTGAAAAGGTCAAAGAATTTCAGAGTGAAGTGGAGAATCATCGTAACAAGAAAATAAAAAGTTTCTACAATCTGATCGTGGAGGAGAATATTTGAGTTACGAGTTTGGCTTTCATTTAAAACAATGTGGAATAGTTTCACAGCTCACACCACCTGGAACACCACAGCGTAATGGTGTGTTCGAATGTCGTAACCACACTTTATTGGATATGGTGCGATCTATGATGTCTCTTACTAGTTTACCACTATCATTTTGGGGTTATGCATTAGAGACAGCTGCATTCACTTTAAATAGGGCACCATCAAAATCCGTTGAGACGACACCTTATGAACTGTGGTTTGGCAAGAAACAAAAGTTGTCGGTTCTTAAAGTTTGGGGTTGCGATGCTTATGTGAAAAAGCTTCAACCTGATAAGCTCGAACCCAAATCAGAGAAGTGCGTCTTCATAGAATACCCTAGGAAACTGTTGGGTACACCTTCTATCACAAAATCCGAAGGAAAGATATTCATTGCTAAAAATGGATCCTTTCTAGAGAAGGAGTTTCTCTCGAAAGAAGTGAGCGGGAGGAAAGTAGAACTTGATGAGGTAATTGTACCTTCTCCCTTATTGGAAAGTAGTTCATTACAGAAATCAGTTCCCGTGATTACTACACTAATTAGTGAGGAAGCTAATGATGATGATCATGAAGCTTCAGATCAAGTTACTAGCGAACCTCGTAGGTCTTCCAGAGTAAGATCCGCACCAGAGTGGTATGGTAATCCTGTTTTGGAAGTCATGTTACTAGACCATGATGAACCTATGAACTATGAGGAAGCGACAATGTGCCGAGATTCCACGAAATGGCTTGAGGCCATGAAATCTGAGATGGGATCCATATATGAGAACAAAGTGTGGACTTTGGTGGACTTGCCCGATGATCGGCAAGCCATAGAAAATAAGTGGATCTTTAATAAGAAGACCGGCGCAGATAGTCTGTTTACAAAGCTCGACTTGTTGCGAAAAGTTTTTAACAAGTTCAAGGAGTTGACTACAATGAGACTTTCTCACCCGTAGTGATGCTTAAGTCTATCTGAATCATGCTAGCAATTGCTGCATTTTATGATTATGAAATTTGACAAATGGATGTAAAAACTGCATTCCTGAATGGATTTCTGGAAGAAGAGTTGTACATGATGCAACCGGAAGGTTTTGCCGATCCAAAAGGTGCCAACAAAGTGTGCAAGCTCCAGCGATCCATTTACGGACTGGTGCAAGCCTCTCGGAGATGGAACAAACGCTTTGATAGTGTCATCAAAGCATGTGGTTTTATACAGATTTTTGGAGAAGCCTGTATTTACAAGAAAGTGAGTGGGGGATTTGTAGCATTTCTAATGTTATATGTGGATGAAATATTATTGATTGGAAATGATATAGAATATCTGGATAGCATAAAGGGATACTTGAATAAGAATTTTTCAATAAAAGACCTCGGTGAAGCTGCTTACATATTGGGCATCAAGATCTATAGTGATGGATCAAGACGCTTGATAAGATTTTTCAATGAGTAAATACCTTGACGAGTTTTTGAATGAGTTCAAAATGGATCAGTCAAAGAAGGAGTTCTTGTCTGTATTACAAGGTATAAAGTTAAGTAAGACTCAAAGCTCGATCATGGCAGAAGATAGAAAGAGAATGAAAGTCATTCCCTATGCCACAATCATAGGTTCTATAAAGTATGTTGTGCTGTGTACCAGACCTATAGTGTACCTTGCCATGAGTTTGGCAAGGGGGTACAATAGTGATCTAAGAGTAGATCACTGGACAACGATCAAAATTATCCTTAGTGAGGACTAAGGAAATGTTTCTCAGTGATGGGGGTGATAAAGAGTTCATCGTAAAGAGTTATGTCGATGCAAGCTTTTACATCGATCCAGATGACTCTAAGTCTCAATCTGGATACATATTGAAAGTGGGAGGAATTAGCTAGAGTAGCTCTATGCAGAGCATTGTTGACATAGAATATTTGCAAAATACATACGACTCTGAATGTGACAGACCCATTGACTAAATTTCTCTCACAAGCAAAACATGATCACACCTTAGTACTCTTTGGGTGTTAATTACATAACAGTGTGAGCTAGATTATTGACTCTAGTAAACCCTTTGGTTGTTGGTCACATGGCGATGTGAACTATGGGTGTTAATCACATACATATGTGAACTATTGATGTTAAATCACATGGCGATGTGAACTAGATTACTAACTCTAATGCAAGTGGGAGACTGAAGGAAATATGCCCTAGAGGCAATAATAAAGTTATTATTTATTTCTTTATTTCATGATAAATATTTATTATTCATGCTAGAATTGTATTAACTGGAAACTTAGTACATGTGTGAATACATAGACAAAACATATTGTCCCTAGTATGCCTCTACTTGACTAGCTCGTCAATCAAAGATGGTTATGTTTCCTAACCATAGACATGTGTTCTCATTTGATAAACGGGATCACATTATTAGGAGAATGATGTGATGGACCTGACCCATCCGTTAGCTTAGCATTATGATCGTTACAGTTTCATTGCTACAACTTTCTTCATGACTTATACATGTTCCTCAGACTATGAGATTATACAACTCCTGTATACCGAAGGAACACCTTGTGTGCTATCAAATGTCACAACATAAATGGGTGATTATAAAGATGCTCTACAGGTGTCTCTGAAGGTGTTTGTTGGGTTGTCATAGATCGAGATTAGGATTTGTCACTCCGTGTTTCGGAGAGGTATCTCTGGGCCCTCTTGGTAATACTCATCACTATAAGCCTTGCAAGCATTGTGACTAATGAGTTAGTTGCAGGATGAAGTATTACGGAACGATTAAAGAGACTTGCTGGTAACGATATTGAACTAGGTATGATGATACCGATGATCGAATCTCGAGCAAGTAACATACCGATGACAAAGGGAACAACGTATGTTGTTATGCGGTTTGACGGATAAAGATCTTTGTAGAATATGTAGGAGCCAATATGATCATCTAGGTTCCGCTATTGGTTATTGACCAGAGATATGTCTCGGTCATGTCTACATAGTTCTCGAACCAGTAGGGTCCGCACGCTTAACGTTTGATGACAATTTGTATTATGAGTTATGTGATTTGATGATCGAAGTTTGTTCAGAGTCCCGGATGAGATCACGGACGTGACGACGAGTTTTGAAATGGCCGAGACATAAAGATTCATATATTGGAAGGTTGCATTTGGACATCGAAATGGTTCTGAGTGGTTCGGGCATTTTCGAGATGCAAGGGAGGTTCTGGAACCCGAGATAATGGGCCTATTGGGCCTTATTGGCGGAGTGGAGATAAGCCACAAGGGAGGGGCGCGCCCTCCCCTTGCCCAAACCGAATTGGACTAGGGGAGGGGGGCGGCCCCCCTCTTTCCTTCTCCCTCTCCCTCCCTTCCCTTTCCCTCCGGTGGAAGAAAGGAAAAGGGGGGAGGGCGAATCCTACTTGGACTAGGAGTCCAAGTAGGACTCCCCCTGGCGCGCCCAACCTGGTCGGCCTCCTCTCTCCCTCCCTCCTTTATATACGTGACCAGGGGCACCCCAATAGCACCAGAGACAATCTCTTAGCCGTGTGCGGTGCCCCCTCCATAGTTAAACACCTCAGTCATATCGCAGTAGTGCTTAGACAAAGCCCTGCACCGGTAACTTCATCATCACCATCACCACGCCGTCGTGCTGATGGAACTCTCCCTCGACCTCAACTGAATCAAGAGTTCGTGGGACATCATCGAGCTGAACATGTGCTGAATGCAGAGGTGTCGTACGTTCGGTACTTGATCGGTTGGATCGCGAAGAAGTTCGACTACATCAACCGCATTATTGAAATGCTTCCGCTTTCGTTCTATGAGGGTACGTGGACACACTCTCCTCTCTCGTTGCTATGCATCACCTAGATAGATCTTGCATGATCATAGGAATTTTTTTAAATTACCACGTTCCCCAACAAACTTTCCACCGTTTCATTTATTATGACGCGCTTCATCATTGTAATATTGCTTTGAATGATCATGTAGTTGACACAGTATTGTTGGCGAAGCCACCGGTCATAATTTTTATACATGTCACTCTTGAGTCATTGCACATACCGATACACCGCCGGAAGCATTCATATAGAGTCATAAATTTGTTCTAGTATCGAGTTGTAATTGTTGAGTTGTAAGTAAATAAAAGTGTGATGATCATCATTATTAGAGCATTGTCCCACGTGAGGAAAGGATGATGGAAGCTATGATTCCCTCACAAGTCGGGATGAGTCTCCGGACTTTATGAAAAATAGAAGAGGCCAAAGAAGCCCAAATAAAAAAGAGGCCAAAGAAGCCCACCAAAAAAATAAAAAAAATGAGAGAAAATAGAGAAGGGACAATGTTACTATCCTTTTTCCACACTTGTGCTTCAAAGTACCACCATGATCTTCATGATAGAGAGTCTCCTATATTGTCACTTTCATATACTAGTGGGAATTTTTCATTATAGAACTTGGCTTGTATATTCCAATGATGGGCTTCCTCATATTGCCCTAGGTCTTCGTGAGCAAGCGAGTTGGATGCACACCCACTTAGTTTCTTCTGAGCTTTCATACACATATAGCTCTAGTGCATCTGTTGCATGGAAATCCCTATTCACTCACATTCATATCTATTGATGGGCATCTCCATAGCCCATTGATACGCCTAGTTGATGTGAGATTGTCTCCTTCTTTTTGTCTTCTCCACAACCACCATATTCTATTCCACCTATAGTGCTATATCCATGGCTGACACTCATGTACTATGTGAAAGTTGAAGAAGTTTGAGAATACTAAAGTATTAAAAAATTGCTTGGCTAAAACCGGGGTTGTGCATGATTTAATACTTTGTGTGATGAAGATGGGGCATAGCCAGACTATATGATTTTGTAGGGATAACTTTCTTTGGCCATGTTATTTTGAGAAGACATGATTGCTTTATTAGTATGCTTGAAGTATTATTGTTTTATGTCAATATTAAACTTTTGTTTTGAATGTTATGGATCTAAACATTCATGCCACAATGAAGAAAATTACATGGATAAATATGTTAGGTAGCATTCCACATCAAAAATTCTGTTTTTATCATTTACCTACTCGAGGACGAGCAGGAATTAAGCTTGGGGATGCTTGATACGTCTCCAATATATCTATAATTTTTTATTGTTCCATGCTATCACGGTATCGATGGTGGATGTTTTATATGCATTTATATGCTATTTTATATTATTTTTTGGGACTAACATATTAACCTAGAGCCGAGTGCCAGTTTCTGTTTTTTCCCTTCTTTTCCAGTTTTGTAGGAAAGGAATATCAAACGGAGTCCAAACGAGCTAAAAATTTACGGTGATTTTTTGTGGACCAGAAGAAGACCCCGAAGCACAAGAGTTGGGACAGAAGAGTCCCAAGCCAATAACAAGGGTTGAGGACGTGCCCACCCCTCTAGGGCGCGGCCCCTTGCCTTGTCGCTGACTCGTGTACCCCCCCTGACGTGAAACCGACGCTAAAAAATCCTATAAATCTAGAAACCCCCAGAAAGAAACCTAGATCGGAAGTTCCACTGCCGCAAGCCTTTGTAGCCCCGAAAAACCAATCAGGAGCCCGTGCCGGCACCCTGCCGGAGGGGGAAACCATCAACAGTGGCCATCTTCATCATCCTGACGGTCTCCATGACGAGGAGGGAGTAGTTCACCCTCGAGGTTGTGGGTATGTACCAGTAGCTATGTGTTTGATCTCTCTCTCTCTCTCTCTCTCTCTCTCTCTCGTGTTTTTGATTTGGCATGATCTTGATGTACCGCGAGCTTTGTTATTATAGTTGGATCTTATGGTGTTCTTCCCCCTCTACCTTCTTGTGATGAATTGAGTCTTGCTCTTTGAGGTTTCGTTATGTTGGATTGAGTATTGGATTTGAGAACACTTGATGTATGTCTTGCGATGGGATATCTGTGGTGACAATGGAATGTTCTATTGATTCACTTGATGTATGTTTTGGCACTCAACTCGTGGATTCCCGAGGTGACGTTGGGGTAATTTGTCCATAGGGTTGATGTGCGTTTTCATCCTATGTTCTCCAATACAAACTTTGGAGTGATTCTTTGTTGCATGTTGAGGGCTTGTTATATGATCCAATTATGTTATCATTGTTGAGAGAACTTGCACTAGTGAAAGTATGAACCCTAGGCTTTGTTTCCAAGCATTGCAATACCGTTTTCCCCCACTTTTGTTACTAGTTACCTCACTGTTTTTATTTATTCAGATTATAAAAATATATTTCTACCATCCATATTACACTTGTATCACCATCTCTTCGCCGAACTAGTGCACCTATACAATTTACCATTGTATTGGGTGTGCTGGGGACACAAGAGACTCTTTGTTATTTGGTTGCAGGGTTATTTGAGAGAGACCATCTTCATCCTACGCTTCCCACGAATTGACAAACCTTAGGTCATCCACTTGAGGGAAATTTGCTACTATCCTACAAAACTCTGCGCTTGGAGGCACAACATGAGTCTACAAAAAGAAGGTTGCGTAGTAGACATCAGGGGTAAGTGCGGAGGAGAAGGAAGAGGGTGGCAGCAGGAAGAGGATGCTACGGACTCATGGGCCTCAAATATCTTCTTTCTTGTTATATTGTTTAATAACTCTTTTACCTTGTTGTTTCTATCATTTAGTTGAAAACATCGTGTCATTCCCAAGTTCTTCAACTAATATAACAACCATTGGGGTTTTATCCCCCACCCCTCCTTGTCATTCTAAATAAAATAAACAAAGCACTTGATCACACAACGACAAGCAAGTGTTGGAATATTAGGCAAGTTAATGAGTAATTCCGGTAAATAATTTATGATTAAAACAACAACTAATATGCATATATCAAACGTACTAGACATAGTAAGCAACATGAACATCGTCATCACCATTCAGTTGTGTTGAGTGGCCTGATATTTGGACTCTGTGGCCTACACGAATCTCTCGAGTCACCATAGTTATTTTGAGCAGGACTTTAATAATGATGATGCTAGACACTCTAATAGCAATCCAGTTTGGGATATTCTTTAGAAACTTTAGGTTCCTACCAAAATAGAAAAAAAAATGGATGGAAGGCTCTACATGGGATGATACCAAGTATGTCAGTCTTTGCAAATAGCCATATACATGTCTCTGTGCAATATCATATTTTTAAGAGGGGGAGGAGGGGCGAAAGTCAAAACTTGATGTTGACCTACGAGTGGGCTAGAGAAGTTTGGAAGGCCTTGGGGCTGAAGGAGTTGATCAACCAATCACTAGCTATACACCGATTTGGAAGTGTGTTCTTCCAAAACTTACTGAGAAATCAACGCCGTCGATCGCCTATGCTTGAGCATCTAGGTTTTCCAAGAATATATCATTGTTGGGGCTTGGTATGTATGGTGGCAAAGAAGAGAAGTTGTCTAGGGAAAAAGAATTATTATCCCTCTGAGAAAGAATTTAGCCGTTTATTTTTACGACGTGCAAACCAGGGAAAAGAAGTGGTCTAAATTCGGCTGAATATGTACAAAAAGGATGTTAGAGATTGTTTTATGCAGGATGGCATAGGAGGTAGTGCGGCGGTTCTTCGCAATCACCGAGGAGAGACACCGGCCAGTTCAAATTCCTTGATCGATCATGTGTCGGACGCCCCTACTGCGAAAGTATTGGCACTGAAGAACGGGATGGAACTTGCAGATCGCCAGTGTTGCTCATGGATCATCTTAGGATCTGATTGCCTCAATGTTATAAATGCATCTAATGGAGAAACAAACATTTTCATCCCTTATTCAGCTATCATGCTGAGTGTTTCCAATTAGCTCGGAGAACTGGTCCGGTTTCTTTTGCTCACTATCCAAGAGAAGCATACAAGGTGGCACACAAGCCAGCTAGGAATTCATATGATTCAAATTCAGTAATTTCTTTTTTTTTGCAAAAAATCAGATCTATTATATAGATTCACCGAAAGTACAAAACACCTCAAGCATAATATAAACTACATCGAGGTCCATGGACCACCAAATGACCATTGCCACCATCAGAACAAGCCACCGACGCGCCATTGTCGCCCCTCCCATACCGGAGCTGGCCCGACCTTGTTGATGACCGGCGGGAAGTCTTTGTGCATGTACCCCTAAGGACCAGCGCCCTGGAGCTGCAGTCCTCGCCGTTGAATCCTTGAATAGATTTGAAGAACCTGACATCAAATATCGCCATTGCGTACGCATGGCGAGAAACCCTAACCTCGCAGCCCTGAAGAGCTGGTAGGAATCTATGCTGGAGCTTCATCTAATTCGTCCCAACAGACGAACTTGAGGAGGATCGGTGCTCGGAAGACTGACTCGAAGAAGAAGCGCCACCATCCATCCATACGCCGCCCTTGCGAGGACTAAAACCCTACCTATCTACTAACTGCAGCAGAAACACCAAGAATCCCCTCCTGGCCACCAATAACCGGAGCGAAAGGCGGAGGGGAGGCGAATCTACGGGGTCGCCGACGGAGATCGAGGGGAGGAAGGCTTTGCCTAATCGCCTTGCGGAAGGGGAAAGTAAAGGTTTTGGAGAAATCCAGTAATTTCTTGGGATGATGATCCTCCTAATTTTCTCCTAGCAGAACTTGTGATGAAAACATCCAAAACGTCTTACAATTAGGAATAGAGATAGCGATAATCCACTTCTGAGCCCAAGCTCATCTGCACTGACGCTGAGAAAAAATAAATCAAAACAAATGCTAGAAAAATTCAAAAAATTCCTTTTTTCTCTTAGTAGATAATTCGACGCGTGAGGTTTGCTTCAATTTTCAAATCATTTGGACATCTGAGCCGCTCTCGGTAAAAAAGATAAATTCAGTGCCTGTAAAAAAGTTTATTGTTTATATATATATACTATTCTGACCCGATTTGTGTTTTTTGCTAAGAGCTATTGATATGTCCAAATGATCTGAATATTGGAGCGGACCTCACGCAACAAGTTTTCTACCATGCTAAATAAAAAATGGAATTTTTTGATTTTCTTTTGAATTTGTTTTGATTTTTTTCTGACCTGCAGATGAGCCTGGGCACCGAAACGCTGCACTCCAGAGGTAGTAACTATTATTTGAGTTATCCCTAAAAAACTATCTTATATCTTATATATATATATATATATATATATATATATATATATATATATATATATATATATATATATATATATATATATATATATATATACTAATTGGAAGCACCATACGAGACACCACGTTAATCGTAGAAAGTAAGAAATCTCATCCGTCCAATTAATATATAATTTATTTCTAGCCATCGGATGAAATAGGAGATGTGTGTCCCTTGGTCTCTCCCTTCTACGGTTGAAAAGAAAGAAAAAATCTGCAGGAGACGTGCTTCCCTGGGACTTCCTACATCGGTTGAAAAAAAAAACTGCAGCCATATATCTGCGTTTTTTCCTTCAAACGAAAACAAAGGAGTTTGCATCGGCCTAAGAGTCCATACGTGTTACACCAGGAAACATAAATGTAAGCTCACTGGGCATATTTTTTTCTAGAAACATAGTGATGAAGTTACCCATGCATGCGTGACAGAACTAGGTTAGTATATTGTACATACATGCATCTAGGAATGTGGCCTATTGTTTCTTATCCAAAAATCACCATGCACACAAATCACAGCGCGTATATGCGTCTACTACATAATTCATGCATGTACTTATATCACACTTAAATATATATTTATGAACCTATATGAGACATGAATAGTGTTTTCATATACAATATTAAAAATCCCAGTGTCCAACAAGTTCTAAATCTATGTTGCAAACACATGTAACAAAAATCCTAAAATATATTTTAATAAATTCAAAATTACTACACTGTGTAGGTGCATTAGAGATCCGTTGATTTCAGAAGTGAGGCATGTAGATAAAGTTTCATATTTAAGACATTTATGGATAAATGCACGACAATGAAGAGCACTTAAGTAAGAAAATAATTTGATTTATGTGTAGCCAAAGAAAAGAATTGTTATTACTTTCCCTGATGAATCGGTTCGGATCAAGGATTAATTTCCAAAAATGTAGAAACCAACTTTCAAAATCCTCTAGGTGGGCATCCAATAATTTATGGAACTTTTAGAATAGAGAAGCGAGAGCTTCTAGAAATTTACATATCAGTTCGGAAAAATAAATCAAGCTTCTAATTTTAATACTGAAATTTTAAACAATGGCCTCTAGAATGGTGCGATCTAAGTGGAAAAAAATTGACCAGAAAACAAAAAAAGTTGGGAACTTATTGGAAAGATGAATAAGGCATCCAAAAGTTTAACTACAATCTTCAAGAAGTTCAATTATTTTTCAAACATTACAAAGTACAAGCATAAGCTTGAACTAAGCCATGTCTCATTATGAGGCTTCTGACTCAGTGGCATGTTGAAGTGATAAGCGCTTGACTGGTGGTGGCGATGATGAATTACATAAGTTTATATATTTGTGTGCATGTGGATGCACGTGTGACACGTAGAGTGAGTGAGTGAGTGAGAGAGAGAGAGAGACCGTGTAGGCAGAACTAAGAATGATCGACTTTGACTAACTCCTCCAAAAATTGTGGAACCTCATCTTTATTTTTCTGAAATATTTTAATCATACATACCATGTAGGTGCAAGCAGTAAATGTGTCAGTAGTAACCAGTAGAGAGAAAAATCAAAAAGTAAAAAAGTTGCAACACTATCAAAATTAGATGATATATGTACAATAATGTTAAATAGAAAACACATTTTCAATCAATTCAGTAATTACAAAAGTTACCAGTTCAATATTTAGTGCCACCAAATTTTGTTGTGGTAAAATGCTTAATACATTTTTTTTAAATATAAGAGGATCGTTGATGTTTTGAGCATAATAGGAAGTAGGGAAATACAAACTGTTATACACTATGAAAATAATTAGTAAATGATATTTGTACATTTGTTGTACTTTTCTTTCTACATGATTCAAGCAAAACAATACTTATATAAACTTCCTTTGTAGAATATTAAATTTTTTGAATATTGCTAGCCCGTGCAATAGCATGGGTTGATGACTATTATTTGAGTCCGAATAAAATGTAGTACAAGTTATAAAAATAAACATGCCAAGACATCTGGAGTCGTTGAGAAGGGACATATTTGTCCTCAATAAAATACAGTAGAAAATAAAAAACAGGTAGGTGGTATGAGGAGCATGGACTCAAATTAATGGCCCCGTGATGGCCAACGTGGCGGTTGGACAGACGTCGAATTTTATTTTTGAGAACGGTCAGCCGTCGCTGGACCTATACTCTCTTCTGCGTGTACAAACTCGTCGGCGCAATATGTAGCCCGCAGCCCCCAACTCTAAGCAATGACGATGTTTATAGCCGAAAACACAAGTAGGGGACGGTCACGAAGAGCCCAAAATCGTGCATGAATCTAAATCCATGGAATGTTCACGAGGACTGTGAGATCGATATCCTCCGAAAAGGGAACAAGATTGTGATCGATCAATATTTTTTCTCAAAAATGCCATATATACTTATCGCCCAAAAATTGGACAAGTTTTACTTCCAAAGAGGAACCGATCTTACGCTAAAAATGGAAACAAGAAACTCAAGGGGGGGATTTTCCAAAAGTCGAGCATATATAAGGGGGCGTCGGCCTTCCAAATTTATTACGAGGAAACCCGGCGTCCATATAAGCTAGCGTGGCGTCGGTCTTCCCGATCTGGCTTGCGTTCTTTTGTCTCGAGATTAAGGGCGTGCAATCAGAGCGGCCGAGGCGATGGTTGATCTTCTTCGTCTCACCGTGTGGACGGTGCTTTTGGCCGTCAGTGTAACCCATGCTGCCGGGCTCTACCCAACTAATCAACAGGTACATGTAGTACTCTTAGTCGATCGATCTTAATTACAACACTCGTAGTACGTCTGGTCAAGCTTAGTTTTAAAAAAAGTTTGCTAATTAATTTGCACGTTCATTGTTGATCAGGTAAAATCCCAAAAGTCGAGCAACGAAACGAGCTTGTTGCGCCAAAGATTGCCTAGTCAAGTTTCACCGCTCGACGCTGAATCCGGCGGCTCTCAGACATACTATGTACGTGTTTGAGATCTATTCAAAAGCCAATCCTCTTGATGAATCTTGTCATGTCACAAAAATACTGACTCTGTGCTCTGTGCTCACTTAGTTTGCTGCGCACCAGACTGCGGCATCAGATGAGGGCTACTACGGGTTCACCGCGACTATGGACGTGTACAACTTCAACCTCGGCACCGAGCAGTACACCGTGGGCTCGATGGACCTCTTCGATGTAGGGGACGGCGAGCCGACCAGCTACAACGCAATCCAGATCGGCTGGGAGGTAAGTGTGTGTGATATCAACATGCCAGCTCGATGATACACATATGGCTTACATTGCTTCTTGTAGGTTTCGCCCAAGATGTACGGCGATTCGCGCACCCGTTTAGCTGCTCTGTGGACGGTGGGTAATTGAGCGACCGACTCATGAATCGATACTACTATCGGCTATTTTATGACCCACTATAGATGCGTGGCTTAATTAGCTATCTTTTTACGTACTAACATGTGTTGCTGTTCTGCTCCATTACTGTTGATGTAGACTGATGGGTTCCAAGAAACTGGTTGCCCCAATGCCCAGTGCGGCTTTCAGCCGGAAGAGGGTGCACCCATGACTCTCGGAGGTGTAATTGAGACAGTTTCCCAGCCCAACGGACTCAAACAAACCATCACTATTAAAGTTTTCAAGGTACTCCCTCCTCAAATATTGGTCATCTGATTTCAATCTAAAAATATTTTCCCTGAGTAACATAATGTGAAATTCATCATGGATTCCGATAATATAACATGCGTAAACCTGCACGTCTATCTTTGTTTATATCTGTACTGCCAATATAAAAGGTACTATATTGGGGCGGTGTCGCTCTATTGCGTTTGAGATCTTTAATCTAATCTTATAATTTTTTGACCAATGCGGGAAACAAATTCTTCACATTACGCTTAATTATTGGCTTTTAGCTGTACTTTTTGTTGTGTACTTATTACTCTCTAGTCTGTATAAATATAATGTTTTCTGGAGATTGCCATTTGTATAGATTAATTAATGTGCTTTTTATGTGACATTTCCTTACTAAAAGTAGTACATATCTTTGCTCTATGAAATTCTAGGATGATTGATGTGAACTGTTTAAATTTTCATTTTGATTGTATTTGATAGATATAACATTTAATAAGAACATGCATGTTATGTTTAGCCTTTCCAGACATGGGTGATATTTATGAACACATGTCATGCAAACTGTATTTTGCATGTTAAGTTGTGTCAATTAGCTGGATGTGCTTTGCAAGTGTGTCTTACTAGTTTTGTTAAATGTTCACAAACATATTTGATAGAACTCCATGTATCTTTGGAACCTAACTATGTCCCAAATTACAGGACGGCGAAATGGGAGACTGGCTGGTCTATTACGGGCTCAATCAGGATGACCCTGCATTGATTGGGCGTTTCCCCAAGTCGCTGTTTACTGGAGGGATGTCGAATAGAGCAGCGGGTGTCCGTTTTGGTGGATACGTGCAGACCCAAACGACAAATTTAGCTCCAATGGGCAGCGGCTACCGTCCCACGGGTGATGTGTCAGCGTCCGCGTCCATGAGCAATATCCAAATCATCAATCGGAATGGCCAGGCATCGCTCTTGATGCAAGACTCACCCACGGTCATTACTGAACCGAATATCTATGGGGCTACTCCCATTGTCAATGGGCGATTCTTCTATGGAGGGCCCTTTTAGTTTACATGATGTGAGATGGCATAGTTTTTTGCTTAAGTGTGCAATATTTATGAATAGATAGCTATATACTATTACATTGTGGAGTGGCATGTTTGGTATTCGTTACATTTATGTCTTTTCTACTACTCCATACATCACATGCATGCATGTACAGTGGAGCATTCGTGCAACAAGGTCAAATCTTTAGACGTAGCAAAAATGTCCATGTGTTGTAATGAGAGAAAAATATCACACACTCACTGACCAAACACCATGAAACTATGTGATTAACAAAGCGACAGACTGGTTCCTGGCTGCTGAGAGGCCGGACATGGTCATGTCTCACAGCTATGCTAACTTTCTCGATAGTGCCTGTATGGATCAGCATGAGGGTCGTAGACGCAAAGATTCCGAGGTCCCATGGAAGAGGAAGGGGATGGAAATATAATTCAGTGGAGATCGTACGTAAGCCTGCTCCCGAGTGTACCGCATGTGGTCTATCGCATATTGTTCAACCAACCCAGACATCCTCCGCTCTCACGCGTGGGCATGATCCCGACTCCTCCTGCTTTTGGACAACCCGGATGTCCAAGGTCTTGTCTTGCTGTGCATCATAGTCAGACTTGTTTGGAAATCAGAAACAATTTTTTAAAATGATGTTTGTGGGTGGAATTCCCAATGTAGAATTAAATACCTTGTAACTCGATCCATGGACGTGCGTGGTGTGATGAAGGAGAAAAGAAATCATGAATTTAAGTATGAAAAGACAAAACTGACTAACATGTTACTGGCATCGTAAGTTTGAGAAAGCAAAACTTAGATGTGTGCATAGACATGTGTAAGCAACTTTTCCTTTTCAGGAAATTGACAGTAAAAGAGTATGTTAGAAAATAGGGGGCTGCTAAATTAAATCTCAGTCGACTTAGACTTCACAAAGTCTCAGTCGATGTCCTGGCCATAGGATGATGCAGGACCGTCAAGATTCGTGTGCATGTGTAGGCTGGCTCGAATGTCTGGCCTTTTTGTCGCTGCGCTGGTAAGAGGGCCGGGTGGTGTTACGAGCCTGTGGAAACGAGAGGACCTTTTTTTGTTTAGCTTCTGGGCTTTGTGCTTTTTTGCTACTGCAGCCCAGAGTTTCCACTGTATCTTTTTGCTGTAATTTGTTTTGTCTCTTTTTTTTACCAACACAAGCGAGTTTGCCTGTATGGGAGAGGGTCAAGGTGGTTTCCCTTTTGCCCAAGAAATTGTTAGTTTTTTCTTTTCTTTTTTCCTGCACATTTCTCTTTTTTTTTCACTTTTTGTATGCTTTTGACTTATTTTTTGTTTTTATTTGTCTTTGTCCCGTTTTCTCTGGGTTCTTCTAGTCTTATTTTTATTTTTTATTTCGTCCTTGCTTATTTATTCCTTTTTCCTTTTATTTGATTTTATTGTAGTTTTCTAAATTCTAACGGGCCCCTTTTTTGCAAAAAAAACCTACCTAATTTTTTAAAATATCATTCCCAGCTGTACATCCACCAGATGCTTTATAAGTAGAAATGTGGATGTGATAGTTGAAATTTGCTTAACAGGATTGCTAAATTTGTGTTTGAGTTTAACGAAGTCTCAGCCTACATATGTGACTGTTAGATCGATGTTGTTTGTAAGATTCACATAGTGCTGCTTGTTTGATGTCACCTCGACAGAGCACCACTAAGTAGTGATACACATGTCGACAACCTAGTTATCTGTTTGTTTGGGGTATCACATGTCTACAGTATAACTAGTTATCTGCTGGTTTGGTGTTACCTCGACAAAGCACCACTAAGTAGGTTGGATTAACTAGAGATATGAGGGGGTTCTCTCGGTTCAGTAATTTGGACGAAGTAGAGATTAGTAGGTTTTTTTTCAGTAGTCAAAAGTAGTTTGGATCACCAGAGTTTAGGAAGTTTTTATTTTGCATTCCCCCATTCTAGCAGAGGATATCCCCATGTGTGCCCTTTTTTGTGCTCTTTTTTGCTATACATTTTTCAAGCAGAGAGAATATCCTCGGATATGTCCATTGTTTGTGTTTTCCCTATACTGTATATCTGGGTGGGATCTATACGAAACTCCGGCAGTATGGATCAAGAAGAGATTTTATTCAAGCAGAGTTTTTAATAGTTTCAAGCAAAGACACCCCCTCCCAATCTTATATTTTGGCTCGGAGGTCTAGTGGTTTCAAGTTAGAAAATGATTCTTTGTTTTAAACGTAACAGAATTTTGTTACTCAATGTAGAGTTTATGTTAGTTTTCAAGCAGCGATTCCAGTAGTATGCGTGTATGTATGTTTTTTCTATCTAGTTTCCGAAATGCTTCTCTTTTAAAAGCAACCAAATTTGTTTGTTAGTCAACAGAATTTGTGCATTTTCAATTTTTGTGACTACATCCTGTTAATATATCTACTTATACATTTTTTGCTAGTAATTGTTTTTTTTGTATATTCATCTATTGCTTGTTTTTCATACCCAAGTTAAGAAATTGTTGTTTGCTTGTCTGGTCATAAAATATGTCTATTGCATATCCTAGTTAACTTATCCCCATTGACTAGGCATGCAACTGCAAGTGTCGCCCTCGATTGCAACCGACCTTTGTTTTGTCGGAGGGCTACGAGAGAGGTGGGCCAGTTGCATGTCTAACACTAGGCATGCAACTGCAATTGTCGCCCTCGATTGCAAGTGCATGTCTACCCCAACGACTTATAACTGACCCTTGTTTTGTTGGTGGGCGGGAGGAGAGGGGGATAATTGCATGTCTGAGACTACGCATGCAACTGCAAGTGTTGCGCTCGATTGCAACTGACCTTTGTATTGTCAGAGGGCGGCGGGAGAGGGTGGTGATGGTGGTGGTGGTGGTGGGGGGGGGGAGGGGTAGTTGCATGACTCACACTAGGCATGCAACTGCAAGTGTCGCCCTTAGCTGCAACTACCTGTTAACCCACTGCAACTGACTTTTTGTTTTGTCGGTGGGAGGCGGTTGCATGTATGACACTAGGCACACAATTGCAAGTGTCACGCCCGACTGCAACTGGCCTTTGTTTTGTCAGAGGGTGGTAGGAGAAGGGGAAGGCAGTTGCATATATGACACTAGGCACGCAATTGCAAGAGTCACCCCCGACTGCAATTGCATGTGCACCCACCCGGCTGCAACTTACATTTGTTTCGTCGGAGGCGGCGACAAGAGAGGGAGAGTTGCATGTTTGACTAGGCATGTAACTGCAAGTGTTGCCTCAACTACAATTGCATGTCTACCCTCTCAACTGAAACTAGCATTTTGTTATGTCGCGAGATGGCGAGAGAGGGATGGGGTAGATGCATGTCTAACACTAGACACAAAATTGCAATTGCATGTCTACCTATTCGACCGCAACTGACCTTTTGTTTTTCAGAGTGTGGCGGGAGAGGGGGAGGGTAGTTGCATGTCTAACACTAGGCACGCAATTGCAAGCGTCACCCCCAACTGCAATTACATGTGCCCCCACCTGACTGCAACTAACATTTGTTTTGTTGGAGGGCGACGGAGGGAGAGGAGGAGTTGCATATTTGACACTAGGCATGCAACTGCAGCTGTCGTCCTTGACAGCAGATGCATGTCCACCTTCCCGACCGCAACTGACCTTTTGTTATGTCGAAGGATTGTGACGCCCCCGATTTAATCGTACACTAATCATGCACGCAAACGTGTACGATCAAGATCAGGGACTCACGGGAAGATATCACAACACAACTCTAAAAGTAAAATAAGTCATACAAGCATCATAATACAAGCCGGGGCCTCGAGGGCTCGAATACAAGTGCTCGATCATAGACGAAGTCGTGGAAGCAACAATATCTGAGTACGACATAAGTTAAACAAGTTTGCCTTAAGAAGGCTAGCACAAAGCTGGGATACAGATCGAAGAGGCGCGGGCCTCCGCCTCAGGATCCTCCTAAACTACTCTCGGTCGTAAATCGGCTGACACGCACGTAGTGTGAGCACCTCGATGTAGTAGTAGTCGCCGCCGACGGTGGTGTCGCTCTGGCTCCAACATCTGGTTGCGACAACCGTAAAGAAAGGAAAAGGGGAAAAGGGGAGAAAGCAACCGTGAGTACTCATCCAAAGTACTACAAGCAAGGAGCTACACTACATATGCATGGGTATATGTGTAAGGAGGCCATATCGGTGGGTGAGCTGCGAGAATGCCGAATAAGAGGGGATAGCTAATCCGTCGAAGACTACGCTCGGCGACATCCGTCTTGCAGCATGTAGAAGAGAGTAGGTTGAAGTCCTCCAAGTAGCATCTCCAAGTAGCATCGCATAGCATAATCCTACCCGCGATCCTCTCCTCGTCGCCTGCTAAAGAGCGATCACGGGTTGTATCCGCACTTGGAAGGGGTGTTTTATTAAGTATCCAGTTCTAGTTGTCATAAGGTCAAGGTACAACTCCGGTCGTCCTTTTACCGAGGGACACGGCTATTCGAATAGATTAAACTTCCTGCAGGGTGCACCACATAACCCAACACGCTTGATCCCATTTGGCGGACACACTTTCTGGGTCATGCCCGCCTCGGAAGATCAACACGCCGCAGCCCCACCTAGGCACAACAGAGGTCAAGACGCCGGTATAAACCTAAGCGCGACAGAGTGCAGGCCCATCGCCCAATGCACACACTGCGTTGCGAGGCGGCCGGAAGCGTAACTAGCCCCTAATACAAGCGCAGCTTACGTTCCAATCCGGCGCGCCGCTTCGATTCTTGACGTCAAGAAGGCTTGGCCGATACCACGACGTCGGGATACCCATAACTACTCCCACGTAGATGGTTAGTGCGTATAGACCAAATGGCGGACTCGGATCAAATACCAAGATCTCGTTAAGCGTGTTATTATGAATCAACCGCGACGCCGATCGAGGCCAGCCCACCTCTCACCTAGGCGGTCTCAACTCTGCCTGTCGCTCCGCCACAAAGATCCACACAGAGGGCCGTCGGGACAAAGGTCCTTTCAGCCCCCAATCTGCGTGAATCACTCATGGTACTCTTGAGCGCAGACCGACTTTAGTCACCATCGTAGTATGTATGTATGTATAGTATATACCGTAAATCACCTCCCGAGTGATCACGGCCCAATAGTATAGCAAGGCGGTGACAAGAATGTAGGGCCAATGATGATAAACTAGCATCCTATACTAAGCATTTAGGATTGCGGTAAGGTATCAGCAGATGTAGCAACAATGTCGCTATGCATCGAATAGGATTATCGGCGGTAACAAGCTACACTACTCTAATGCAAGCAGTATAGAGGAGAATAGGCGATATCCGGTGATCAAGGGGGCTTGCTGGTTGCTCTGGCAAGAGAGAGGGGTCGTCAACTCCGTAGTCGAATCGGGCAAAGCTAGCTACGGTCTCCGTGTCTAGCGAGAGAAGAGGGGGAAGAAACAATAAATATTTAAGCAAGCAGGTGCATAGTGATGCATGACACGACAAGTATCGATGCTAGAGGTGCCCTAACGCGGTTTGAGGTGATACTGTGGTGAAGGAAACATCCGGAAAGTATTCCGGTGTTTAGCGTTTTTAAGCGAGGAGGGCGGAGGAAAGTTGCGAGTTCGATAGGTTAGGGGGGTGTGGCGGACGAACGGGTTGCGTATTCGGAATCGTCTCATCGTTCTGAGCAACTTTCATGTTGAAAATAATTTAATCCGAGTTACAGATTAAAAGATATGATTTTCTAATGATTTTATTATTTTCTGGAATTTAATTAATTATTTAATTTAATTCGAAATTAGATTTATGACATCAGCATGATGTCATGCTGACATCAGCGGTCAACAGAGTTGGTGGTCAACTGACCGATGGGTCCCACCGTCGCTGATATACTGATTAATTAAGCAGTTAATTAAACTAATCAAAATTAATTAAGGGGTGGGCCCCACTGTCATAATAGTTAATTAGCTAATTAACAGTAGTTAATCGGGTTAATTAATCATTAGGTTAATTAATCTTAATTGGTTAATTTAATCATAATTAATTAAATTAATTAATTAGTTAATTAATTATTATTTTTAAAAATATTCTTTTTTTTATTAAACGTTCTAGGGCGGCCCCACATGTCAAAGGCCCAGAGGGCCTATCGGGTCCGGCGGCAGGCGTTATCGAGTCTGGCGCTTAGCGGATCAGGCGACGGGCGCTGAAATTTATCTTGGTGCTGGCGCCCGGCTGGATCTGACCAATGGCGCCCTGCTGGAGCTGGGCTGCGTGGCAACACCGGCGGAAAAGGCTGCAGCAGGCGCGAGAGCTGAAGGAAGAAGCGGCTGCCATGAAGCGAGAGGAGGGCAGCGGCGCGTGGGCCGTCAAAGCCGTGGCCTTGGGAGCAGGGCGCGCGAAGCGTGCGGTGCGACGAGGCGAGGCGAGGGGCGAAGGCGGATTCTTGAGGTGGTATTGCAGCCGCCTTGATAGCGTGAGGCGACGGCACGGTCTATGGCGACGGCAGTGGCAATGGCCGGATCTGGCGTCAAGAAGGCGATCGCGTAGCACGGAGGGGAAGAAGACCGGGCACGCGGGTATGGTGCGGCGTGGCGAGGGCGGCGGAGCGTGAGCTCCCGACGCTTGGCATGCGGGGGGAGGAACGGCGTCGGCGGCGAGAGGGAATGGAGGAGCTCACGGTGGGGAGTAGGGACTAGGCGCGGGGGCCGAGGCGTCGGGACGACGCGGCGAAGAGGAGGCAGCAGCTGGGGAGGAGGAAGCCGCCGGCGATGTAGCTCAGCGACGCCAGTGCTCGGCGGCGACAAACGCGTCGGCGGCGGGATCGTCGGCGTCGGGGGAGGGCGAGGATCGAGATCGATCCGAGTCCAACCGACGAGAGGGAGTGGGGCGAGTGGGTGTCGGTGGGGTTAGGGTTTGGGTAGTGGGGAATATGGCGTGGGTGGGCGGTTAGGGCCAGTGGGCGGTTGGGCCGACTATTGGGCCTGAGATGGTGATGGGGGTTGCCTTTTTTATTTTTAGTTAGATTTGTCTTTTCCTTTTTTTATCATTTCTCTTTTTCATTTTATTTTAGTTGCACTTTATTTTTGGTTTAGCAAAATATAAAAATAGCCCTAAAATAGTGTGTCAAAATAATCCTTTGTTCTAAGAAGTTTTACCTCGAATAAAAATAGTTTAGTATTTGGTAAAATATATTATGAGTATAACTAATTGTTTTAATGTTGTTTTAATCACTTTAGGGTATTTAAATATCTTATAAAGATGTTGTTACTCCACCAATAATATCCATGATTTATTTGTCACATTTAGAACATTTTAGATTTGACTTTTAAAACTTTAATTGTTTGACTTGATTTTAAATCTGAATTTGAATCATTTTTGAACCATCGTGAGATTAACAACAATAACCGAGGTGACGTGGCATCATTAGCGTGGAATTACTGTAGCCTAAATATCCGGGCGTCACAATTCTCCTCCACTACAAGAAATCTCGTCCCGAGATTTAAGAGGTGGAAAACGGGGGAAAGGTCTAGTTACGAAATTCTAACGAATCTTCTCGGTCTTGGTTGCTCTTCTCGAAGTGGTCGATCCATTATATTGATGTCTTCATTTTTCTGCTTCAAGTCATCAAGATGAAGTCGGTATCCTTTCTTTGGGGGTTCCATCGTAATTACGAAAGAATAAGGGGGGTATTCCGGCGGAACGAACCTCTACAAGGTTGACTATCTGGTCGATAACATCGGGGAAGGTGGCAGAAAGTAACTCTCGAATTGAAACTTAAGAAAATATCGAGAGTAACTCTCGTAATGAGGTTTCATGGGAAGTATCGAGCGAGCAGGCAACCGTTCGATGCCTGAAACAGGGCGTGAAAGGGGGTCAAGGCAATCGGGAATAAGTATTGCGTCTGATACCAAAATAGATCTCTTGGGATGGTGGTCCGTGAATTACATACGAGTCCACTCGCGAGGAATAACTTTGGGAATAGGGGTGTCTGGAGAGTCGAGTTTCGATCTGTGAAAGCTGTGGGTTATGGGCCCACCATGTGGATTATCGATGGGGGGCGGTGACTTCTTGCACGATCACGATAGCAAGGCATGTCGAGTAGCATGTCGCTTATGTCGGCAACAATATACGTACCAGGGCGAGGGACGAAGAGAACCATTTTCACGCTTTCGTTGAAGCGAGGCGGACCAATAGGCAAGGTTCCGTCCATCGGTGGTTACCGGAATGTTATCAACAATAGTAACAAGGTCTTACTGACAGAGTTGTACCACGAGGTGCTTACCTAAGCAAGGAATTACCACCGCTTTCGATTAAGTAGATTATAAGAAAGTTTGAACAAAACAACGGAAAGGAAAATGTGTTTAAACACATATATCAGGGGTATATCCTTCCCAAAGTCAAGCAGAGGATGATATCCAAGACAGGATATAAAGTAGGAAACTCTTTAGGTAGGGGAGAGAAATTTCATGACATTACCCATACAACGATGTTTGGATAATTGAGCAGGAACATTTAGCATTGGGCTTCAAATGTTCTTGTTGAAAATCGGAGTACAACCGACATGCTTCGAGATAGCATTGACAGGGTCATCAGGTGAAGATCGGACTTTGGAAACACAAAGGATCCATCAGGAACAACTTATAGAATAAGTCTTACAATTTCCTCACGGAAGAATGACTACAATGCTAAAAAGGAAGAACTATAACAATAGGCCCTCCGGGCAGGTGTGTTAGGATGACATCACCTTATCGGGTTATAAAAAGATCAATGTTATAACTCTTGGAAATATGTTCCAACCATCATATCTGTCCGAGGTTCAGATCCGATTGGTGTCAGGATACCTCCGACTTAGGATGTGTGAGAAGAAAAGGTGCACCACAAATTGACGAGATGACATTGTAAGATTCTCGGGAAATGAACTATGGAAGCGAATTCCGAAACAAGAGTTCAACATTAAACCAAGGAGAAGACGAGGAGCTGGCTAATGGACTCAGCGACTATTCATCGAGGTTAACAAAAGATGGATTTCCACAATGATGTGAACAAGGTGGCAACACTTGTCAGATCAAACGATATAATGATGTATGCTCGATGAAAACATACACAATTAAATATTGGTTGAAAGGGGCACCCGAAATATGGGCTGGGTTGCACGACCAACGTCGGAATGGAAATTTAGCAACCAGCACACTACATTGGAATTATTGTCCATTAACTCTGAAGTAGCAAGGTTGCTAGAGATATTAAATTCTCATAACAGAGTTCACTCAACACGGGGACCAAGAGAAGAATTATGATGGTGAGAGGCATCACTGTATCAAGAATTCCTTAAGAGGTGGTGAAACTCTCACGACATTCTTGACATAAAAGATGGCAATACTCCAATGTAAAGAAGAACATTTGCTGGATAGCAAGGAACTCAAGGTATAACACGAAACAAGAACAAGTTTGTGTTAGAGGAAAGGTAGTAGAGTGGTCGATGATAACACTAATCATCAAGGGCAAGGATTGTTTTTCTCATCATGAATTCCATTGATATCCTGGAAGACCCCAGAATGTTGATGATGATCACGACACATTTGTCGAGAGGTTTCATGAAGATATAATCGCTCATCGACGACATCAAGCAAAAGGAAGGATGGAGCGAAAAGTTATTGGAACCACAGATACGACACAAACTCGGAATCAAGCTTATTGTTCAAGGCGAAATGATATGACGAGGAAAATCGCCGTAAGCTTAGCTCATCGTTGAAAATTGTGCTTCGGAAAGAAGGACGGATAGCACAGTTAAAAAGTTGCACCATAATGATATAGCCGATCAGGCTAGGAATGACTTGAAGGGTTATTAAATCATAAGCAACGAAAATTACTTAGATTTATTGAATCGGAGTGTGGAATCGATTCACTTAACGGTGTTCTCGAGTGACTAATAACTCAAAACTCGAGGGGATTGGAATCGGCGAGAATAATAGTTGATGAAGAACTCATAAGAAGTTATGTAGTTCTGTGATATTCTCGAGGTACCAGAGGGTATACTCGAAGGTAGAGCAGAATAGAGGTTGGATAGGTGTATTGTCCTGCAGAAGACAAGTACTTCAACTTGTCCGAGAATGGGATCAAAGAAGAACAATATGGTCGGAACCACGATCGCAAAGGACCAAACATAGATACAGGACAAACCTATAACAAGGGGATTATTATCATTACAAGAAGCTTCGATGATAAGTTTCACATTGGGTCCATGGGCATGAACGCAAAGGCTCAAGGTCGACTCCCACTTCTTAAATGCATAACCTTTCATTTTACTTCTCGCTGTTGATGAAGTTGTAGTGTAGAAAATTTTTATCTGGCTAAACAACAGAAGAGTATGACTCGCGAAAACTTTCGGGTTCATACGGTTTGGGGAAGGCATAGGTTCAACCCATTTAGGAGTTTCTTAGAAACATATACCATAAGTTTCAAGAGTAAATAACACAAGCCCGAAAGCAGAGCATGGTTGGCCAAGCAGAGGATACAACTTAACAAAGGCATTATGTATCAGGTGAAGAACTCACAAAGTGATCAAATGTGAAGGACACTGTCGGATAACAATCCAACAAAGGATCTGGTGGTCCTCAAAGGATATGATGTGAGCATCGGTACTCAACCAGAGGAAGAAACAATGCAAGGAGATCAGACTATAGAAACAACTGACTAATTCAAAGCTCAAATGCAAAAGAATTATGATTTCCGACTAAGGGATCAGAAGCAAACACTCTGATTAAGGATGGATAAGTTGCGTATGCTTAGGGATACAATCGATGGCAATCCGATTGGTCGAGATCCAGCTCATGTTTAAAATGACGTCTGAGCCAGAAAGATAATTTAGAAGGGTCAATTGATGATTTTGTGCATTCGCACACATCTTGAATCAATAGGATCAAAATGATAGTGTCAAAAGATACTAATGAATATTGCTAGTGATATGGGAGCATCCATAATGTAAGCATACCAGTATTTGCAGAGCAATAGTTCAAAGAGGATGCTCAGAAGGTCGAATAGCATTTGGAAGACTTTTATGAAACACATGAACAAGCGGGGATGAGCGGATACTCGACAAGTGCGAGGATTTATTTGAAGGGGTATTCATGTGGCAAAGAACTGCTAGGCGATAGGCACAAAGTATTCTCGGAATAATAGAAAACTTTGGGGTATCTTGTAATACAAGATCAATGGGGGATGATCGTATGAATGGCAAGTGTAAGTAGTTATCCATAAGGATTTATCGGTGGTCGGGAATAGCAAAAGTGATGGGTACAAAGTCTCAAGAGAATATCAAAGAGTATCTTCGGAATCTTCTGGTGAAGCAGGCCATCATCTGGAATGAGGCGCTCTCCGGGTGAAAGTGATAACGAGATCCTAATGTTAGATTTAGCAAAATTCATTTAACCCGAATAGAAGAGAGATAAGAGTCCCAGAGTATAGGTCGAGGAATAAAAGATCCTAATACCACCCAATGGCGACGTGGGCCCGTAAGGCACACAACCATGTTAGTAAAAGTTTTTGCAATGTCTAGACTCGACTTCGGCCAAGGAGTTGGAAAGGGGATTCCTACAGGCAGTCGGCTCTGATACCAACTTGTGACGCCCCCGATTTAATCGTACACTAATCATGCACGCAAACGTGTACGATCAAGATCAGGGACTCACGGGAAGATATCACAACACAACTCTAAAAGTAAAATAAGTCATACAAGCATCATAATACAAGCCAGGGGCCTCGAGGGCTCGAATACAAGTGCTCGATCATAGACGAGTCGTGGAAGCAACAATATCCGAGTACGACATAAGTTAAACAAGTTTGCCTTAAGAAGGCTAGCACAAACCGGGATACAGATCGAAGAGGCGCAGGCCTCCCGCAGGATCCTCCTAAACTACTCCTCGTCGTCGTCGTGACACTCGCACGTAGTAGTGAGCACCTCCGATGTAGTAGTCGTCGCCGACGGTGGTGTCTGCTCCTGGGCTCCAACATCTGGTTGCGACAACCGTAAAGAAAGGAAAAGGGGAAAAGGGGAGAAAGCAACCGTGAGTACTCATCCAAAGTACTGCAAGCAAGGAGCTACACTACATATGCATGGGTATATGTGTAAGGAGGCCATATCGATGGACCGAGCTGCAGAATGCCGAATAAGAGGGGATAGCTAATCCGTCGAAGACTACGCTGGCGACATCCGTCTTGCAAACATGTAGAAGAGAGTAGGTTGAAGTCCTCCAAGTAGCATCTCCAAGTAGCATCGCATAGCATAATCCTACCCGCGATCCTCTCCTCGTCGCCTGTTAAAGAGCGATCACCGGGTTGTATCCGCACTTGGAAGGGGTGTTTTATTAAGTATCCAGTTCTAGTTGTCATAAGGTCAAGGTACAACTCCGGTCGTCCTTTACCGAGGGACACGGCTATTCAATAGATTAAACTTCCTGCAGGGTGCACCACATAACCCAACACGCTTGATCCCATTTGGCGGACACACTTTCTGGGTCATGCCCGCCTCGGAAGATCAACACGCCGCAGCCCCACCTAGGCACAACAGAGAGGTCAAGACGCCGGTATAAACCTAAGCGACAGGGTCCGGGCCCATCGCCCAATGCACACCAAGACGTTATGAGGGCGCCGGAAGCGTAACTAGCCCCTAATACAAGCGCAGCTTACGTTCCAATCCGGCGCGCCGCTCGATTCTTGTCGACGCCAAGAAGGCTTCGGCCGATACCACGACGTCGGGATACCCATAACTACTCCCACGTAGATGGTTAGTGCGTATAGACCAAATGGCGGACTCGGATCAAATACCAAGATCTCGTTAAGCGTGTTATTATGAATCAACCGCGGACGCCGATCGAGGCAGCCCACCTCTCACCTAGGCGGTCTCAACTCGCCTGTCGCTCCGCCACAAAGATCCACACAGAGGGCCGTCGGGACAAAGGTCCTTTCACCCCAATCCGTGAATCACTCATGGTACTCTTCGAGCGAGACCGACTTTAGTCACCATCTGTAGTATGTATGTATGTATAGTATATACCCGTAAATCACCTCCCGAGTGATCACGGCCCAATAGTATAGCAAGGCAGACTGACAAGAATGTAGGGCCAATGATGATAAACTAGCATCCTATACTAAGCATTTAGGATTGCAGGTAAGGTATCAACAGATGTAGCAACAATGTCAGGCTATGCATCAGAATAGGATTATCGAAAAGCAGTAACAAGCTACACTACTCTAATGCAAGCAGTATAGAGGAGAATAGGCGATATCTGGTGATCAAGGGGGGGGCTTGCCTGGTTGCTCTGGCAAGAGAGAGGGGTCGTCAACTCCGTAGTCGAATCGGGCAAGCAGCAGCAATACGGTCTCCGTGTTTAGCGAGAGAAGAGGGGGAAGAAACAATAAATATTTAAGCAAGCAGGTGCATAGTGATGCATGACACGACAAGTATCGATGCTAGAGGTGCCCTAACGCGGTTTGAGGTGATACCGGTGAAGGGGGGGAAACATCCGGGAAAGTATTCCCAGTGTTTCGCGTTTTTGGGCAGAGGAGCCGGAGGGGGAAAGTTGCGAGTTCGATAGGTTAGGGGGGTGTGGCGGACGAACGGGTTGCGTATTCGGAATCGTCTCATCGTTCTGAGCAACTTTCATGTTGAAAATAATTTAATCCGAGTTACAGATTAAAAGATATGATTTTCTAATGATTTTATTATTTTCTGGAATTTAATTAATTATTTAATTTAATTCGAAATTAGATTTATGACATCAGCATGATGTCATGCTGACATCAGCGGTCAATGAGTTGGTAGTCAACTGACGATGGGTCCCATCGTCGATGATACACATTAATTAAACAGATTAATTAAACTAATCAAAATTAATTAAGGGGGGTGGGCCCCACTGTCATAATAGTTAATTAGCTAATTAACAGTAGTTAATCGGGTTAATTAATCATTAGGTTAATTAATCTTAATTGGTTAATTTAATCATAATTAATTAAATTAATTAATTAGTTAATTAATTATTATTTTTAAAAATATTCTTTTTTTATTAAACGTTCTAGGGCGGCCCCACATGTCAAAGGCCCAGAGGGCCTATCGGGTCCGGCGACAGGCGTTGCTCAGTCTGGCGCTTAGCGGATCAGGCGACGGGCGCTGGTTATCTTGGTCTGGCGCCCAACCGATCTGACCAATGGCGCCACTTGCTGGGGAACGCCTGCAAGGCACCGTGAAGGTCTGTAGCGTCTTGCGAGAGCGCTAGGAAGGGCAAGGCCATGAAGCGAGAGAGGAGGGCAGCGGCGCGTGGGCCGTCAAAGCTGTATTGCTGGGGAATAGGGCGCGCGAAGGCGAAGCGTGATCGCGAAGCGAGGCGAAGCAGGGCGGGCGCGATTGCGGGTAGCTATTGGTACCTTGATAGCAATGAGGCGACGCAACGGTCTATGGCGACAGTGAGCTTGGCCGGATCTGGCGTCGGTATGGCGAAGTGAAGACGGAGGAAGAAGACCAAGACGCGGTATGGCGCGGCGTGGCGGGCGGCCCGGGCGTGAGCTCAAGACGCTGGCGCCGCGGCGGGGAGGAACGGCGTCGGCGACAGAGAGGGGAATGGAGGGAGCTCACGGTGGGGGAGTAGGGACTAGGGCAGCGGGGCCCGAGGGGGCGTCGGGGACGACGCGGCGAAGAGGAGGCAGGCCGCTGGGGAGGAGGAAGCCGGCCGGCGATGTAGCTCGGCGACGCCGTGCTCCGGGCGGCGACAAACGGCGTCGGGCGGCGGGGATCGTCGGCGTCGGGGTGGAGGGGCGAGGGGATCGAGATCCCGATCCAGGTCCAACCGACGAGAGGGAGTGGGGGGGGCGAGTGGGTGTCGGTGGGGTTAGGGTTTGGGTAGTGGGGGGGAATATGGCGGCGGGGTGGGCCGGTTAGGGCCAGGTGGGCCGGTTGGGCCCGGCTAGCTGGGCCACAGATGGCCCAATGGGGGGGGTTTGCCTTTTTTTTATTTTTAGTTAGATTTGTCTTTTCCCTTTTTTTTATCATTTCTCTTTTCTGTTTTATTTTAGTTGCACTTTATTTTTGGTTTAGCAAAATATAAAAATAGCCCCTAAAATAGTGTGTCAAAATAATCCACTGTTCTAAGAAGTTTTACCTCAGAATAAAAATAGTTTAGTATTTGGTAAAATATATTATGAGTATAACTAATTGTTTTAATGTTGTTTTAATCACTTTAGGGTATTTAAATATCTTATAAAGATGTTGTTACTCCACCAATAATATCCATGATTTATTTGTCACATTTAGAACATTTTAGATTTGACTTTTAAAACTTTAATTGTTTGACTTGATTTTAAATCTGAATTTGAATCATTTTTGAACCATCGTGAGATTAACAACAATAACCGAGGTGACGTGGCATCATTAGCGTGGAATTACTGTAGCCTAAATATCCGGGCGTCACAAGGATGGCGGGAGAGGGAGGGATAGTTCCATGTCTGACACTAGGCACACAATGTGTAGTGTCACCACTAACTGTAATTGCATGTCTAGTTATTAGACTGCAACTGACCTTTGTTTTGTCGAAGGGCGGCGGCAGGAGAGGGGCGCAACTGCATGTCCTTTTTTACCAAGAGTGTGGAGGGACTATTTTCATTGTTGTTTTTATTATATTAAAGAAAAATATAGTATCTTCTTTTTTTTCATTTCCTTTTTTGTTTTCTTACTTAAATCAGTTATGAAGTCTAGCTTTTTTTGTGTGTGTCTAAACTGTCGATGAAACTAATGAAGTAGCCAAAGTTTTCTGTCTACTTTTGTTGTCCAGTCCCCTTGTTTACATCTAAGAGTTAGAATATTTTTGTCAGACTTTTTTTATCTGCTGGACAGTATATTTTCAAACTCTATAGGAATTCATTTTTTGTATATTTTAGACTTTGTAGAAACAGGTTGACTGAGGTTTTAATTGATTGGTAAGTCATTTTTTGTCTTGCAAATTTGTTCAGGCATCATAAATAGTAGCTGCTGGTCATTTGTTCCGATTATATATTTTTGTTCAGATTTTGATTTTTGAAATGTGCATCTGTCCAGTATAAGAGAAGTGTTGCTAGCAAACTGTGTACCTGGGCATGATATGTTGTATTACTATCAGTTATAATCAGTAGTAGTAATTGTCTATTGTCAAAAAACATAGCAGCTGTTTTATTTTTCGTCTTTTTGTTTATAAACACTTGTTTATAGCTGCTGGGAATTAGCATAATCACACAAATTTTACAAAGCTACCGAATTTTCCAGCGGACCAGCACACATATGCATAGTTGATGCTTTTTCTTATTTTTTTCCCAAGCGTACCAAACAAGCACACACACACACACGACGAGCTGACAGCTGAGTGCTTCTTGGTACAGAGACCAAGTACTTAAATACATATCGCGTGGGCCTGTTCCTTTTCTGTTGAGTACCTTTTTTGCTGTGTCAAAGAAAACAAATGAACAAGCTAGTCCAAATACACAAACACAGTAAGAAGCCCGGCCCAAAATAGCAAGGAAACAAACAAAAAAAACAAAAAGAGGCCCAGAACCTAAGCCAGATACAGTCCAGCAGATAGCGACCTAGGAAACAGGCCTAATCTTTCTTAGATGACGTCAGCCGACTGAGACTTCGCGAAGTTTCAGTCGACTGAGTCTTAGACAGACCCTAGAAAATATATGAACACAAGTTTCGTACGATGTATGTTGAGAAAATAATATCAAGTAGGATTAAGAATGAAATCGGCTGGAACAATCATTGCGTAAACAATGTATGGTTGACGAAGGGAAGCATCATGCCATGAATTTGGAGTCGACAAGATAATTTGACAGACGTAAAGGGAATTAAGAGAGAAACATAAATGACCGAAAAGGAACACCAAGAAAGAAGGAAATCAGAAGTAAGAATGGATGAAACGTAATGGAAACGAATAACCGATCGATGAAGGAAACGAATAGGTCGGAACGTAGAGAAACAAGACAACTACAATGGTTGGAGGAAGTATTTTATTATGTATATTGTGTGGTATTGACAAGTTTTCAAGTTCTTAACTCCTTTTTCACGCGGCTTCAGCCAAAGCAACTTTCCAGATCATGCACAAATCAACGATTGTAGACGTTGTGTAGGTGTGTGCCCCTATTAATTTTCGGTGCCGCCATGGGCATGAGCGCTTGGAACGAGATCCATAGGCGGTTAGCTCGTGTCTTGCAGCCGGGCGCTGCAGATGTGACGAAGGCCGCATTCGCCGAACGCGAGCAGATGCCGATCTCCGTGGGTGATTTGGCAATTGGGTGGTGCAAGTTTTTCCTGGCAATTCCTATTTGGCGCCGCAGGCGCCCGTTATAGTGCAATCTGCAAACGGGCGCCTGCAGCAGTCTGAACTGGGCCGACCCGTTCTACGTTTTTCTTTTCTGTACAGGATAAAAAAACCCAGCATGACCCAGATTCGAACTCAAGACCACACCATAGAAAGGAAATCGAAGTAGCAACTACGACACCACCATGGGTCATGCATTCTTTCTTCTTTCCACCTTTTTATTCCTTTCTGCTCGCGAAGCTTTCCCTTTTTCTTTTCTTTGTTTCTTTTTCTTAAATGCGCGAGTATTTTTATTAAAGAAAATTTCAAATTCGCCGAAGCTTTTTTTCTAATTCTATTTTTTCGCATTTGGTGAACTCTTTTTTGAATTTGGTGAACTTTTTTTGAATTCGATGAAGTTTTGTTCAAAATCAATGAACTTTTTCCAAACCCGGTGAACTTTTTTCCAAATCCGGTGAAAAAATTTCAAATCCGGTGAACTTTTTTTTTTGAAATCCGATGAGCTTTTTTCAAATACGATGAACTTTTTTTTGAAATCCAGTGAACTTTTTCAAAATCGATGACCTTTTTTGTAAAATCAATGAACTTTTTTTCAAAATCATGATCTTTTTTCTAATTAATTCAAAAAATTTAAGTCGTATAGTAGATGAATAAAATAGTGCTGCAGCCCTGTTATTATGTTGTCGCCTCTGGTGCTAATCAACAATGGCAAGTAGGTCGTCTGGCTAGTAGCACCTGTATGTTACACGATGTGTCATCACGGTTCGTGGGCCGGCCCAGCGTGGGGTGCTGCAGGCGCCAGGAGCGCGAACGGGCGCCTGCAGCGCCGTATAGGAGCTCCCTTTTTCCTTCCCTTCGTGAACCTCACAACCATTTCCTCTTCTAGTCTGCCGCCTAGGCCTTCTATGCGCGGGCCCTTCTGTATTTTTTAGAGGACTATGCACATGCTATCAAATTTTTTTAAGCGAAATATGCAGATACGTATACACCCCTGGCCCCCAGAGGCCTGGGCCTATGAAGTCACCCTCCCGCGTAGGCTCAGTGCCGATCCTGCGTCTATATTGTGTTTTTTCTAGAAAACCCAGAGAGCTTCTCAACAATTTGTATGGTAAGGAGATAAACATAAACTAACTAGTTTGTACTAAGGAAAATGCTTCGTGGAGAGAGGACAAGGGTGACTGAAACCCTATTCACCGCCCCATATACTCCCTAACTCGCCGTGGGGCAAAGCTCGTGCGTGAGCTGTGCTTGCTTGTGAGGTCCTGATCGACAAGGGGTGGGAGAGGGCTGGGAGGAGGAGGAGGCCTGCTTGTGGAGGCATTGGAGGGCGGGAAGACAAAGGAGATGTGTGCTTGAGCGGCAGACTTTGTCAGGTTGTGCTTGTGTTGACTTTAGAGATCCAAGGCGGCGGTCTTCAACGGCGGCCTGACCTGGTTAGGTCATCGGAGGAGAGGGTGTTGATGCATGGTCCCTGACGGAGGTGAGCTTGACATTAAACCCGGACCTATCATGCAGTGTCCTGGGGTGATTTTTTTAGGTTTATTTAGGGAGTCTTGGAGTTTTGTTTGAAGAGGTGAGGCGGCGGCCTTGTCCCGTGTAGGAATAATGTTCTTTTTGCTTTTTCTGCGTTCTATTGGTATGCCTATCACTGGCAGAAGGCGTGTGGAGATGTGTCTCCGACTTTCAGGGATCTAGTCGGTTTAAGTTTTCAGTCGAATCCGTCAGAATATAACCAGCGTTCATGGTCTTTGCAGACCACGGCCGTCGGCATCTCCTGGTCTGCATCGACGACTTTTCGGCCGTTACTTTTACGAGCTCTGGGTTTAAAAAAGTTTGCTCCACCTAGGCGGAGGCCTAGAGGCGGCATCGAACTACGCTCATGACATGTCAGACGGTGGATGCAGAAGAAAGAAGGCTTCGACATCGTCAATTGTTTGAATGTAATTTTATTTTTGTGTATGAGTATGTTTCTAAGGACATGTGAAATTTAATATACTCCTATAACCTTAGGCCTTTTTTGCAAAAAAAAATAATATATCTGGTTTGTACCCGGAGCTGTAAGGAAGCTAAAATGGCTTGTCGAATCAACAAGAGTCTCCTCTTGTTGAGCTGAGCGTAGCTCATATGGTTAGATTGCTTGTGGTGGAACTAACCCACAAGGTTCAAGTCCCTAATTTGGCATTGATGACCGTATTTTTCTGAATTTATTTCAGTCCTTCCAGAGATGTCCATTCAGTGGGAGGAGACGCTTTCATTGACTACGAAGGCACGTGGCAACTTCATCAATCGCAAAATGATGTGTTGGCTCAATCACTCGGAGTTGTTTATAGGGGTAGGATGTACATGCGTTCATAGGGATGAGTTATGTATGAGCGTATGTGACGTTATTGTGTTAAAAAAAGACTCAACAAGAGGCACACAAATGTACTCATGTACTAAAAAACAAGAGGCACACAAATGGGAGTGCGACAGGTCAGGAAAAACTCACAAGGCAAGTAAAGATGAATCAATCTTACGCGAAAAATGGAAACCTCAAAGGAGATGTGGAAACCTCAGTGCCCGCCGCAAGTATAGAGGAATCAATCTGACACGAAATATGGAAACAACAAACTTGAGGGGAAGATTTTTCCAAAAGAATAAATCGTGGAAAAGAGCTTCCAAATTCATCACAAGGAAACCGGCGTCTATATAGGCTCGCGTGGCGTCTGTCTTGCCGATCAACTAAGTTGGCTTACGTTATTTTGTCTCGAGATTAATAGCGTGCAATCAGACCGGCCGAGGTGATGGTTGATCTTCTTCGTCTCACCGTGTGGATGGTGCTTTTGGCCGGCACTGGAACCAATGCTGCCCGTCTCTACCCAACTAATCAACAGGTTTATATACTCATAATCGATCGTGTTAATCAAAATTCTAAATTACAAATAGTTTGATAATTTGCACGCTCACTGTTGATCAGGTAAACCTCCAAAAGTGGAGGAACGAAACGAGGATGTTCCCCCAAAGATGGTCGCTCGGTCAAGTTTCACCACTCGATACTGAATCTGGTTTTCAAACAGAATACGTAAGTTTTCTTCTTCTTTTTTTTTTTTGCCGGGAGACTAACATAAGTATTGATTTGAGATATATTTCAAAACCATCGCTAATACTCTTGATGAACACAAAAAAATCGACTTTGACTTTGTGCTGTGTCGTCACTTAGGTTGCTGCGCACCAGACAGCAGCATCGGATCAGGGTTACTACGGGATCATGGCGACGATGGACGTGTACAACTTCAACCTCGGCATCGAGCAGTACACTGTGGGCTCGATCATCCTCTTCGACGTAGGAGACGGTGAGCCGAGCAGCTACAGTACAATCCAGATCGGCTGGGAGGTAAGTGTGTGTGATATCAACATGCATGCAAGTGCCAAATGCATGGAGAGATGTGATATACAGATGGCTTACATTGCTTCCTCGATCATTGTCGTTCTTCTAGGTTTCACCCAAGATGTACGGCGATTCACGCACCCGTTTAGCTGCTTTATGGACGGTGGGTCTATAATACTCCCTCCATTTTTATTTAGTCCGCGTATTAGCTTCGGTAAAAGTCAAGCTTTATAAACTTTGACCAAGTTTATAAAAAAATATTAACATAAGCAATAACAAATTAATACAATTAAATTTATTATTGAATGTACTTTCACATCATATAGATTTGTTATGATAAATGTTTATATTATTTTTTATAAACTTGGTCAAATTTTATGAAATTTGACTTCATTCAACTCTAATATGCAGAGTAAATAAAAACAGAGGGAGTACTCCCTTTGGTTTTTTAGTCTGCATATAAGATTGTAGGTCGCTTTGGGATCCACAAGATGCATGGCTTAATTAACTATCCTTCTACGGACTAACATGTGTTGCTGTTCTTCTCCTTTATGTTGATATAGAATGATGGGTTACAAGAAACTGGTTGCCCAAATGCCCAGTGCGGTTTTCGGCCGGCAGAGGGTGCACCCATGGCGCTCGGAGGTGTAATTGAGACAGTTTCCCAACCCAAGGGACTCAAACAAACCATCACTATTATAATTTTTAAGGTACACACCTCCCTCCAATGTGAAATTCATGTGGTTTCATCATTACAATCCCGAGATGGTAAAAGTATACAAATATAATTTTTTTCCCTGAGAACATAATGTGAAATTCATCTTCGATTCCAATCATATAATAACATGCATCCGTCCACATCCGAAATCTCACTTTCTTAGGTAGACATGTATCTCTGTATCAACGAAGCTAATATAAAAGCACTAGTCTATGTGGGCAGTGTTGATCTAATCCATCTCAGGCCTTTAATTTAATTTCATAATTTCTCATCAATGGTGGCAATTAATATATCATATTATGCTCAATTTGTATACGTATAATTACTCGGTTTTTACATGTAATTTTGTTACTAAAAGTACACATCTTTGCTCTATCCGCATGTATTTGGTTCTTTTTACCAAATTTTAAATTAACATGAAAATATATGATGATTAATGTGCACTGGTCTAAAATTTCTGTGTGATTGTATTGAATAGATATGATACTTGATAGAAACATGCATGTTATGTAGTTTTTCCCGACATCTATCTGGGATATGTATGAAAACATGTCATGAAAGCTATACTTTTGCATGTTAAGTTGTGTCAATTAGCTTTTTCAACATGGGTGGCATGTATGAAAACATGTCATGAAAACTGTATTTCTGCATGTTAAGTTGTGCCAATTTGCAGGGCGCGCTTTGCAAGTTTCGTATTAGTAGTTTTGCTAAATGTTAACAGACGTATTTCATTCAACTCTATGCATCGTTGGAACCTAACTATGCCCTAAATTACAGGACGGCATAATGGGAGACTGGCTGGTGTATTACGGGCTCAATCAGGATGACCCTGCATTTATTGGATCTTTCCCCAAGTCGTTATTTACCGGAGGGATGGCGAATAGAGCGCCGTCTATCCGTTTTGGTGGATACGTGCAGACCCACACGACGAATTTAGTTCCGATGGGCAGTGGCTACTTTCCCACGGGTGATGAGATGGCGTCCGCGTTCATGAGCAATATCCAAATCTTCGATCAGAATGGCCAGGCCTCGCCATTGACACAAGACTCACCCACTGTCATTACCGACTCAAATATCTACCGAGTCACTCCCGTTGTCAACGGGCGATTCTTCTATGGGGGGCCGTTTCAGTCCACGTGATGTGAGATGATATAGTTTTCCTTTAGTGTGAAAATATTTATGGAATGTCCATTCTATATATTACTTTGTGGTTGAGTGACATATTTTGTATTCGTTACATTTATGTTCCTTCTAGTCCATATATCACCACATGCATGAGTGGAGCGTTCGTGCAGCAAAGTCGATTTATAGATAATTCCTACACTGAAGTTTTTTCCAAACAAATTGCTCCCGCCAAGTACATGTTCTTGCCAATTGTTTTCTCTGGAACACATGGAAAATCACCTATTTCCCGAGTTACACTCGTCAAAGGGCTTGTATGTTGAGTGCCCGATAAAAACACTCGACAAATCTACTACTCCCTCTGTCCCAAAATTTAAGACGTTTTTTGACACTAGTGTAGTGTCAAAAAGAATGTCTTACACCATAGGAAGGAGGGGGTAATATTCATACATTTGATTCAAAGGAATGTAACAAAGCAAAACTAGAGGAATTTTTCCTTTGGTGTCAGTTTTCAATGAAGAATGTAGGAATCTATTATATCTAAATAGGAGTTCCTCACTACGGATGAGACTTACATGCGCCCCGCGCGTGCGCCCATCGAGCAGAGCATGGAGGGCTGAGTGGACGAAGCCAACGCACCCCGTGCCCTTTACTTTTGCCCCCATTACTACGCCGGATTACAACTCCCCCCGCCGGTGGCCCCTTTCTTCTCTTGCCGGACGTGCACCCCGTCACCAGTTGTGCTCAGCCGGACATGAAGGAGGTGGATCCTGGGTGGGAGAAGCTACGCGCAGTGGAGGAGGTCGATCCTGGCTGGGAGAAGGTACGTGGTGTGGCTGACTAGCTCGAGAGCATCAGATGGACCTCGAGGAAGTAGGTCTTGGGTGGGCGCAACTGCTTGACTCGCCTTGAGCGCAGCGGCGAATCCTGGGTGGACGAAGACCTGGACGCTACAACCTGGGAATGGATTGTTCCATGACATAGCCACACACTAGTAAATTTTGTACCTTGCTTTGTTGCTCATGTGAGCTTTAGTTTATTGCTTGTTTTCATAGGGTCAGGAACTCTGCTTATGGGCACATGGATAATTTGGTTGATTTCTGATCCAATCCATTGTCACTAGCAAGTTCTAATAAAATATGCAACTATGAAATTGACTAAATTGGCTTAGGTACATGAGAAAAAACTCTATATATAACAATTTGAGTATCTTAATGATAAAACTTGTTGTCCGGCTGTAGGTCGCGCAATAGCATAGCCCATAAAAGTTATTAAGTTGGCTTCGGGTCATGGAAGAATACTTGATTTTGTCCTATCATCATAGTAGAGGTGGAGGCGGTCTGTTGCTGCGAGGAATTCACAGCTGAGTTGTGCTATTCCAAATTGGTGTACATGTGATTTGTCGGATAATCAAAGTACCTTTAAAGATTAAAAAATTATGTTGTTTTTTCAGAGGGAGGTGATCCTCACCAAAGATAATTTGACTAAAGAAAACTGGAATGGATCTAAGAAGTGTTGTTTTTGTGATAAGGATGAAACAATTCAACATCTTTTTATTTCTTGCCCATTCGCGGCTTTGATTTGGCGCACGGTTCATGTTGCATATAATTTGCCACCCCCAACAAGTATCCCAAATTTGTTTGGAAACTGGTTCGTTGGTATGAACAAAATACTTAAGGTCATATCCGTGTAGGGATTTGTGCCTTACTTTGGGCAATTCGGAATTGCCTGAATGACTGTGTTTTTAACAGTTCTTGCTCTATTGACTTTTTGCAGGTTATCTTCAGAGCCACCGCATTGATCCGTATGTGGTCATCACTTCAGCGTGAGGATGCTTGTGGGGGGGGGGGGGGTTCATGTCCTTTGGGTGCAACAGTCTGGTCATGGTTTCAGAGACGTTATTCAACCGGTGTCGTGGTACTAAGACTGACAGTAGAATGGGGGGTAGGTATGGAGAGGCAAGATCCTAGCTATGGAGTAGTTGTATACGCAAGAGATTTACGAGTTCAGTCCCTTCTCAGAGGAAGTAACAGCCCTACGTCTCGGAGCCCGGAGGCGGTCAACTGGATTAAGTGCGTATGAGTTACAGGGGTGCGAACCCTTCTGCCAATGGAGGGGGGTGGCTTATATAGTGTCTGCCAGGACCCAGCCAGCCCACGTAGCGGAGGGTTTAAAGTACATTAAGGCCTGGCGTTACAGGTAACACCTTACATAAAGTGTCATCATGGCCATAAAGACTACTTAATTACAGACCGTTTGGATACAGAGTGGCTCTTGGACTCCTGGTGGTCGAGTGAATCTTCATGGTCGAGTGTCTTCGAGTCCGTCGAGTGGAATCCTTCCAGATCGACTGGAAGGGAGTTTCTTCTAAAGATGTCCTTGGGGAGGGTACCTTGGACAGGTCCATGACCCTACCCTAGGTACATGTCTTCATCATTAGCCCCCGAATGGATCGAGGTTTGAGTGAGGAAGGAGTTGATAGTATTTCCGACATGATTCTTGTGCTGTGAGTGTGTCTCACTATGGATCAATGACTTCTAAGTGATGGCGCCAACTTCTCTTTCAGTCGGCTTGATCCATTCTTTATAATTGTCGAGTGAACTTTATGAACTTGGAGATTTCCGAGCGACGGATCGTAGGAGATCTTCCATCTGACAAGTTGCTCTGCTGTTAGCGGATTTAGTGGGATCCGAATTTTGGGAAGCGCGTGAAGCGGAGAAGGCCGTGGTACTCGGACGGGATAAGGCAGAGACGCCTCAATTTCCGTGCCGCCTTTTTCGCCACGTATCACTCGCGCGACTGTTGCGGGATTTGACAGGATTGCCCGGGCCTACCAGTCAGCCACTCGGAAGCGGCTCCATATAAGTCGCCGGGCGGAGGTTTTTGAACAGTGCGCTCTCATTTTCCCCCTCTCCCATCTTCAGATTCATCTGCAGCGCTCGCCACCTGCTCTGCGCCGCTGCTCCGTGTCTGCTTCGCCGGCGACAATGGTGAAGGAGAGGACGGCGGCTTTGGAGCGGGCGAAGAAGGCGATGGCGAAGGCAAAGGGGAGAGCGACTAGTCGGGGTGGATCTTCATCGCGGTCCCGCCTGCCGCAAGGTTGGATCCAGGGGGATTGGATCCGCTCGACCATCACCCAGAAGGATCTCGACGACTTGGCCAACGAAGGGCTGATTGAGCACGGGGCAGCTAGGCTTCCGGGGACGGAGTGGCAGCCGCAGCCTCAGGAGGGTGAGTGTGTCCTCCTAGCCACCCACATCGATCGTGGATTTTCTCTTCCGCCGAATCTTTTCTTCCGGGGTTTTTTGAATTTCTTTGGGGCCCAACTTCATCACTTCACCCCCAACTCCATTGCCTATCTAGCCGCTTTCGTGTCTTTGTGCGAAAACTTCTTGGGTTGTCGGCCGCACTGGGGCCTCTTCAAACACATATTCACTTGTCGCTCTTAGACGGTGAAAAAGGCTAGTCTGAATGAAGAGAAAACCCAAGTAATCTAGATGTGCGGAGGCCTTGGGGTCCAGATGAGGAGTAAGAGCGCTTTTCCAGCCATGACCCTTCCCGAGTCGGTTAGAGGGTGGCAGTCGACCTGGTTTTACTGCCAAGACCAGTCGACGCCGGGGCAGTCGACTGGGCTCCATCCTTTCTCCATGAGTCGAGTGAACAAGCCGTCCTCTCTGAAGGTGCTTCCGGAGGAGAAGGCTCAGGTTAAAATGTTGATGGAGCGTGTAGTCCAGCTCATTCGCGACGGGGTCACTGGCATGGATCTTCTGGAGGTTTTCCTTCGACGGCGCATTCAACCGCTCCAATACCGAGGCCACCCGATGTGGTTGTACTCTGGTACCGAAGACACCACTCGGGTCCACCCAGAAGAGGTCGACGACGCCACACTGGAGAGGTGGATGACTGCCATCACAGGGAACAAAGATAACCCTCGTGGGGCTAGGAGGATCCCACCACTCGACCAGTCTTATGATCCAGACAAGGTATGACCACTTATCTCCGACTATAATCATACTCCGTTCACTCTGCTTTGCCGTAGATCAGTCGATTGACTTTTGTCTTGTTTGTTGTCTTTCAGGCTACCACTAAGTTGTATTTGATGCTTAACGGGGCGCAAGCACTGACTGAGGAGGAGGAAGGAAGTGGAGGTGAAAGTCAAGAGGAGTGGGAATCGGATGGCGATGAGGATGATGAAGATGCTGGCTCTGATGAGGAAGAGGAGGAGGAAGAGGAGGAAGCCGTGCCTCCCCGTTCTGAAAGAAGATCCAAGCTTGCCCATGACCCTATAGTCGAGCGCGGTAAGTGGGTCGCGCCTGTCGTGCAGTCGACCAAGCGTCCTCGGACGACCTCTCCGGCGCCGACTAAGAAAGCGCCAAAGCAATCTCGAGCGGCGCTGCCAAAGCCGACGAACGCCTTGCCGAAGATGAAGATGGTGATTCTCACTATTTCTGGGTAACTTGCATCTCCTTGTTTTTCATGGATTTACTCTTGGTCGATTCATTAACTGACCGACTGATTTCTGAAACTGTAGTGCTGCTACATCTGATACCTCGACCAGACCTGAAGACCACGAGATGGAAGGTGCTGTCACTTCCAACCCTGGTACGATCTTTGTAGTTCCGTCTTCAATCGGTAGGATCTTTGTCCTTAACTTCGACTCATTTCTGCGGCTCCAACTAACATCATCATTGACCTTCCTGATGACGATGACGAGGAACCACTGAGGCAGAGGAGGAGTAGGAAAACGTCTGCTGGCAAGGCAGCTCAGGTCGTGTTAGCACCCGAGACGTTGGTTGTGGAGGGGGACAACATCACTCGGCCTACCGTATCCTTTGCGGTGCCGCTGACGAGTGCACGCCCTTCGTCGTCGAGTGCTGATCAGCCTTCACTTTTCTCGACCCACCACGTCCCAGAAGACCAAGCAAGCACTGCTAAAGAAGCCATACGCCAGGTGGGGGTCATGATGGAGCAAGTGAAGGCGATCCGAGATGCCAGTCAAGCGGCTTATGATGCCAGTTCAGCTCTTCAGAGCAATGTTCAGGTAAGTCGATCACCGCCTGTTCTGTTAGGATATGATACCTGAAAACTTTTCCTTCTGAAAATCTTAGTATCTGTTGCGTACACCCACTGGGTGCATCGATTGAAGTTCTGGATTGGTGGGGGCACGCTGAGTGCACCCACTGGGTGTAGTCCCCAAGGCTATGGTGGACTGCTGGCAGTCGACCATAGTCTTTATGTCTCAAGCTGTTTCTCGTTACTTTCTTTACTCGATCAGGTCGAATGGAATCATAGACCGGTGGGGGCACGCTGAGTGCACCCACTGGGTGTAGTCCCCGAGACTGTGGTCGACTGCTGGCAGTCGACTATAGTTTGAGGAACACCTCTTTTTTTGTGTGGCTATCTGCTGGTGGTTAACCTTTCTATATTTTTTGGTCGACTGATCGACTCTAGCTGATAAAACTAGTGGGGGCACGCTGAGTGCACCCACTAGGTGTAGTCCCCGAGACTATAGTCGAATGTTTAGACTCGGCTGTAGTCTTAGAAATGCTACGATTTTTCTTTAGTCACTCGGAAGTGACCTATCTTTGACGTCTGTCGATTGGTTCTTCGCAGAAATCTTGCGAGCTTTCAGCTTGTTATGCTGAGTTGGAGAACAAGCATATCCAGCTTGAACTTGATCTAAAGCTTGTCCAGGAGAACTTCATGAAGGCGAAGGAGGAGGCAAAAGGTATGTTTGGTGAGAACCTTGACGACTGCCTTCGTTTCTTGTTTATTCCTGAGTCTGATCTCACTATGATTTTGTAGATAAACTGAGGGCTCTCTGAAGAAGAAGGATCTTGACCTTGCTGAGGCGCAGAAAGCAGCTTCGGAGAAAACCAAGCTCGCAAAAGAAAAGTTGGCCTCAATCACCAAGCTTGAAGAGGAGAATACCAATCTGAAAGCTGCTCTTGATGCGGCCAACAAGGAGGTCAGTCGACTGAAGAATGACAAGATTGCTTTGTGTGACAAGGCCAGTGAGTTGGCGGGAAATAAGAATGATCTGGAAGCTTATCTAGGAGGGCTTGCCAAGAAGCTATTCCTCATGCTCGAAGGTAACCCTCTGTATCAGACAGGCTTTTTAACTATGATCTTTCCATCAAACTGCTGCCTTAACTTTGGGGTTGTGTCTACAGAGTTCTGCCAGAATTTCGAAGAGGAGACTGGTCGACTGGAGACGAGCTTAGATCCCATCAACTCTCCTGTGAGGGACGAAGCCGCAATGAATGTGCTCCGACTCAAGTCTCGCATCGTTGCTGTTGTCGACTATCTTGCAAGGCTGAAGGTTGCAACTTCTCGCATTGACACATCACTCTGGCCAGGAGAAACACTTCAGAATGACCTTGAGTCTCTGATGACTCGACTGAACGATGTTCCAAGTCGAGTGCAAGAATGGAAGAAGTCTTCTTCCAGGTGCGGTGCGGACGTTGCTCTATCTCTGGCCCATGTTCACTTCAAGGAAGCGCGAGAGGACAAGCTGGCAGCTCTCAAGGTGGCCAATACCAAGAAGCATGACTTCCGATCCTTCATGGAGACCTTCATCGCTGCTGCCACTCGGATCGTAGATGGAATCGACCTGGACGAGTTCGTCGCGCCTTCCAGCCCTCCATAGGAGGGGTAAAAAACTTCTATGCTTGATGCTTTAAATTTGCCTCGGTATGCCGAGTGGTTTTTGTAACCGATAAACTTTAACGGGCTTAGCGCCTGAGCACTTCTGGTTCCGTAAGACGTTATCTGAACTTGGATTCGGTGTTGAATATGTTTGCATCTGGTTTGAGATGTCCTTTTGCAGGCTAGGATGAAGCACATACTGCAATCGACTTGTACCTCATCATTCTTAGGCGAGCTCTGGGCTGCAGCTAATCCCCCGAGTGGGAGGTTTGCTCTCCACTCGGTAGGATTTTCAAAAACTTAGGCAAGCACTGGGCTGCAGCTAAGCCCCCGAGTGGGAGGTTTGCTCTCCACTCGGTAGGATTTTCAAAACTTAGGCGAGCATTGGGCTGCAGCTAAGCCCCCGAGTGGGAGGTCTGCTCTCCACTCGGTAGGATTTCAAAAACTTAGGCGAGCACTGGGCTGCAGCTCAGCCCCCGAGTGGGAGGTTTGCTCTCCACTCGGTAGGATTTCAAAAACTTAGGCGAGCACTGGGCTGCAGCTAAGCCCCCGAGTGGGAGGTTTGCTCTCCACTCGGTAGGATTTTAAAAACTTAGGCGAGCACTGGGCTGCAGCTAAGCCCCCGAGTGAGAGGTTTGCTCTCCACTCGGTAGGATTTTCAAAAACTTAGGCGAGCACTGAGCTGCAGCTAAGCCCCCGAGTGGGAGGTTTGCTCTCCACTTGGTAGGATTTTCAAAAACTTAGGCGAGCACTGGGATGCAGCTAAGCCCCCGAGTGGGAGGTCTGCTCTCCAATCGGTAGGATTTCTGTGGCGTACCTCTGAAGAAGAAGGTATCAATCGACCTGCACCCTGTCTACCTTGCAGAGCGCACATTATACTTGTGGCGTAGCTCGGAAGGAGAGGGTAACAGTCGACCTGCACCCCGTCTTCCTTGTGGAACGCACGTTATACTTGTTCTTAGGCGAGCGCTATGCTGCAGCTAAGCCCTCGAGTAGGAGGCTGGCTCACCACTCGGCAGGATTTCATTGAAACTTAGGCGAGTACCTGGACTGCAGCTAAGCCTCCGAGTGGGAGGCTGGCTCACCACTCGGTAGGATTTTATTTAAACTTAGGCAAGTACTTGGACTGCAGCTAAGCCTCCGAGTGGGAGGCTGGCTCACCAGTCGGTAGGACTTGATTTAAACTTAGGCGAGTGCTTGGACTGCAGCTAAGCCTCCGAGTGGGAGGCTGGCTCACCACTCGGTAGGATTTTATTTAAACTTAGGCGAGTACTTGGACTGCAGCTAAGCCTCCGAGTGGGAGGCTGGCTCACCACTCGGTAGGATTTTATTTAAACTTAGGCGAGTACTAGGACTGCAGCTAAGCCTCCGAGTGGGAGGCAGGCTCACCACTCGACAGGATTTTGTTAAACTTAGGCGAAACGGATTCGCAGCTAAGCCTCCGAGTGCGAGGCTGGCTCACCACTCGATAGGATTTTACAAACTTAGGCGAAACGGATTCGCAGCTAAGCCACCCACTGGGGGGCCTTTATGTGAACAAAAGTAGCAACAATCACTGGGAAAATTATAACACTATTGTCTTTGAAAAATGAACTACAGAAGTACTTTTATTACATTTCCGAGTGCATACTTAAGTGTAAAAGGGGCGGAGCAGCTCCGCGTTCCAAGCTCAGGGCTCGTTGATCTGGTGCTCAACATTGTAAAGACGATATGCTCCATTGTGGAGAACCTTGGTGACGATGAAGGGGCCTTCCCAAGAAGGAGCAAGCTTGTGCGGCTTCTGCTGATCCACTCGGAGAACCAAATCTCCTTCCTGGAAGGCTCGACTCTTCACGTTTTTGGCGTGGAAGCGACGCAAGGCCTGCTGATAAATGGTCGATCGGATCAAGGCCATCTCCCTTTCTTCTTCTAGAAGGTCGACTGCGTCCTGCCGGGCTTGCTCTGCTTCAGTTTTGGTGTATAGTTCGACTCGGGGTGCGTTGTGAAGCAGGTCACTCGGCAAGACTGCTTTAGCTCCGTAGACTAAGAAGAACGGAGTTCTCCCAGTCGACCGGTTAGGTGTGATCCTTAATCCCCAAAGCACTGACGGAAGTTCGTCGACCCATGCACCAGCTGCGTGCTTGAGATCACGCATCAATCGGGGTTTCAAGCCCTTGAGAATCAAGCCATTTGCTCATTCTGCCTGTCCATTCGACTGAGGGTGAGCGACTGAATCATAGTCGACTCGTGTGCCCTGAGATGTGCAAAAAGCTTTGAATTCCTCGGAATCGAAGTTTGACCCATTGCCAGTGATGATGTTGTGTGGAACTCCATATCTGAATATCAACTCTCTGATGAAGCTGACAGCAGTGCCGGCATCAAGATTCTTGATGGGTTTAGCCTCAATCCACTTGGTGAACTTGTTGACTGCTACCAGCACATGGGTGAAGCCGCTTCTGCCTGTCCTCATAGGTCCGACCATATCCAATCCCCATACAGCGAAAGGCCAGACGAGTGGTATAGTCTTTAAGGCTGAGGCGGGCTTGTGCGACATATTGGAGTAAAATTGACATCCTTCACACTTGTCGACTATCTCCTTTGCCATTTCATTCGCTCTTGGCCAGTAAAATCCTGCTCGGTAGGCTTTGGCCACAATGGTCCGGGAGGACGCATGATGGCCACAGGTCCCCGAGTGGATATCGTCAAGGATTATCCGACCTTCTTTTGGCGTTATACATTTCTGACCAACTCCAGTCGCGCTTTCCCTGTACAACTATCCCCTTATCACGGTAAAGGCTTTAGATCGGCGGACGATCTGTCTAGCCTCTTCCTCATCCTCCGGGAGCTCTTTACTCAAGATATACGTGATATACGGCACAGTCCAATCGGGAGTGACGCTTCCATGATCAGGTCGACCACTGCTGGAACTTCAACTTCAATCAGATCCGTGTCACTCTTAGGCTGCGGAGCTTCTTCGGTAAAAGGATCTTCTTTAACTGATGGAGAATGGATATGCTCCAAGAACACGTCACTGGGAATGGCTTCTCTCTTGGAACCTATCTTCGCCAAATCATCAGCCGCTTGATTCTTCAGTCGGGGTATATGATGGAACTCTAACCTTCAAATTTCTTTTCAAGCTTTCTCACTACATTGCAGTATCCAGTCATGGCTGGGCTTCTAACGTCCCACTCCTTCATCACCTGATTGACCACCAAATCTGAGTCGCCATAAACCATAAGGCGACGGACGCCGAGTGAAATGGCCATGCGCAACCCATATAAAAGTGCCTCGTATTCTGCTTCATTATTGAAGGAAACAAAGTGGATATGGAGCACGTATCTGAGCTTATCTCCTCGGTGGGAAACCAAAACTACCCCAGCACCGGAACCATTTAACATTTTAGAGCCATCAAAGAACATGGTCCAATGCTCCGAGTGAACTTGAGTCTGCTGCTGTTGTTCAATCCACTCGGCAAGGAAATCTGCTATTGCTTGGGACTTAATGGCTTTCTTTGCCTCAAACTTAATATCAAGGGGAAGGAGTTCAATCGCCCATTTCGCCACTCGACCAGTTGCATCTCTGTTGTGCAGAATCTCTGACAGCGGGGCGTCGCTAATGACTGTAATGGAATGATCAGAGAAATAATGAGCAACCTTCTTCGTGGTCATGTAGATCCCATACACGAGCTTCTGATAATGAGGGTATCTTTGCTTCAGTGGGGTCAAAACTTCGGAAAGATAATATACTGGGCGCTGAACTTTGAAGGCTTTCCCTTCTTCTTCCCTTCGACCATAAATCAGATCTTGACGACTTGTCCTGTGGCTACAATGTAAAGCAACAGAGGCTCTTTGCTGATCGGAGCAGCAAGCACCGGCTGGGTAGATAGCAGAGCTTTTAGCTCGGCAAATGCTGCGTCAGCTTCTGGAGTCCACTCGAACTTGTCTGATTTCTTCATCAGTCGGTAAAGAGGCAATGCCTTTTCACCAAGGCGAGAGATGAATCGACTTAATGCGGCCAAGCATCCAGTAAGCTTCTGGACATCGTGCACACGCACAGGGCGTTTCATTCGGAGTATAGTGCCAACTTTTTCTGGGTTAGCATCGATTCCTCATTCGGAAACGAGAAAACTGAGTAACTTTCCACCGGGAACTCCGAATGTACACTTTGATGGATTGAGCTTGATATCATATCTCCTGAGATTGGCAAATGTTTCAGCGAGGTTAGTCAACAGGTCGGAACCCTTCCGTGTTTTGACCACAATATCATCCATGTATGCTTCCATGTTCCGACTGATTTGAGTGAGTAAACACTTCTGAATCATCCTCATAAACGTGGCTCCGGCATTCTTGAGGCCGAATGGCATGGTGACATAGCAGAAGCACCCGAATGGAGTGATGAAAGCTGTTTTGATCTCGTCGGGTCCATACAGACGGATCTGATGGTACCCGGAATAGGCGTCTAAAAAAGACAATCTCTCACATCCCGCAGTCGAGTCGATAATCTGGTCGATACGAGGAAGAGGAAAATGATCTTTCGGGCAGGCCCGATTGATATGTTTGAAATCGATGCACATGTGAAGTGACTTGTCCTTCTTGGGGACCATGACAACGTTGGCGAGCCACTCGGAGTGGTAAACCTCTCGGATAAACTCCGCTGCCAGGAGTCGAGCCACCTCCTCGCCAATGGCTTTCCTCTTCTGGACGGCGGACCATCGAAGATGTTCTTTGACAGGTTTTGCTTTTGGGTCGACTCGTAAATGATGCCTAGCCAGCCCCCTAGGAACACCCGGCATGTCAACAGGCTTCCATGCAAAGATGTCCCAGTTCTCACGGAGGAACTTGATGAGCGCTTCTTCCTATTTAGAGTTGAGTGTTGTGGAAATATGAGTCGGAGCAGCACTGGGGTCGGTCGGGTGAATATGAACGGGTTTCGTCTCACCAGACGACTGGAATGCTGACTCTGTGGCGGGCTTCTTGGCTCACAATAAATCACTCGGATCTGCATTTTCCTGATATTCTTCCAGCTCCACCATTGTTATCTGAGAATCGGCAATCTTTGAGCCCTTCTGAAAACACTCCTCTGCCTTTTTCCAATTGCCAGTGATGGTGATCACACCCTTGGGGCTAGGCATCTTCAGTTTGAGGTATACGTAACATGGTCGAGCCATGAACTGTGCATAAGCTGGCCTGCCCAAGATAGCGTGATAAGCGCTCTAGAAATCCACGACTTCAAATGTTAGCCTCTCTTTACGGAAATGCTTCGAATCGCCGAAAACCACATCTAAAGCTATTTGGCCGAGTGACTCAGCCTTCTTCCCAGGAATGACTCCATGGAAACTCATGTTCTTTGGGCGAGTGCGGACATCGGAATGCCCATTCCTTTTAGCGTCTCCGCATACAATATATTCAATCCACTGCCACCATCCATCAGAACCTTAGTCAGTCGAGTGCCTTCGACGACTGGGTCGACCACCAAAGCTTGCCTCCCAGGGGTGGCTATGTGTGTCGGGTGATCAGACTGGTCAAATGTAATGGCGGTCTGAGACCATTTCAGATAGCTGGGTGTCGCCGGAGCGACCATATTCACCTCACGGTTGATAACTTTCAATCGACTTTTGCTCTCCACATCAGCAAAAATCATCAGGGTGGAATTGACATGGGCGTATCTGTTGACGCTGGAACGCGTCACATGAACACGTCGATGTGTACCCGCGGCGCCGAGGGAGATGCTCCGCAACTCACACCACGGGAGGCCGACTTCCAGCGCGATACGCAAGACAGCAAGCCGACGCTTTTGGGACCCGAAACCCCACACGCCCGGGAGGGACCCCGTCTGGGCGCGCGGCGGCTATGGGCTGCCCTAGGTCGACCTGGTCGCCCGTAGGGCCTCGAGTTTCGCCACCCTGCAATGAAGAAGAGCGAACGAAGAACGAGGAAGAAGAAGAACTATGTTAAGGAGAAAAGATAAAAGATAAAAAGTGGTAGATTGATTGATCGATTGTGTGTTGTTCAATCGGCCGTCACCCCTCAGGTATATAAGAGGCGGCTGGACTTCCCGTGCAAGGAAAAGGCTTGGATTCACGTCCAAAACCCTAGTCAAATTTGGATTGGATTTGTCCGAACTTTCCAAAACTGTTCGGTTTAAGCTGGCTGCACCTTGCGGGTCTTTTTTGTGGTGGTAAACGATCTCGGATGGAAACGAGCCCAAAAGCAATCTTAACCGTTTCGAAGAGAAGAACAACTTTTATGTTGAACATTTTTTTATCAGAGGTTATCTTGAGGGTCAAATCGGTCGCGCAAAACAGACCATCCCTCGCGCTACCCATCAGACAGGGTGTCTGGTGGGGCGCGCCAGTTTTTGCCTCTGACAGGGCTGTATTCCGATGGCTCTAACTTTTGCATACGAACTCGGATTGGAACGAATTTTATATCAAAATTGATTGTTTCGACGAGATGAAGACAATCCGTGTAGATAATCATTCCATTTGAGGTGGTATTAGGGGCTCAATCAGCCAAACTGTACTCTGAATATAAGATCTTAGTACTTTGAGCATAGTTTCGGCCTTCGAGATGAAATCGGACGGCGATGACCCAAACTTCAAATATGTTCATATCAACAATGCGGAACTCTTTCATGAATATCACTTCTCCATTTGATTCCATCTTAAATAAGTTCTTGACCATGCCAAAATCTGGTGTCAACACATGCCCCCCTGTTTTTCGGCAAAGCTTGTGTGCCGAAAAATAACTTGCACATAGCTTGCTCTAAGGATGATGTCAACACTTCATCAGCCATTTTTCATATGCTTAGGACGATAAGTTTATATCGGCCATTGCTTGTGTGAATATTTCGATGCAAGTTTGGGTGAAACTTTCCCAACTTCAATAACAATCCAGTGATAAGGTTCCATAGATCAAAACCATCCTCCGAACCATATTGTTCACCCTTTCGCTAGGACTTTGCAGATAATCAATAATGAACTTCCTCCAATCCTTACTTCGCCTGCATAAAAGTTTCATTAGTGGCCGAAGCGGTGGGCTTCGGTTCGGCCTTACCTATGTTGACAAAACCTAGCATCGGCTATTGATAGAAATACAATACACAATAGTTAACATAGTAGCCATATGCTTGCTGTGCCAACTCTTTCAAATTGTCATGTCTAGATATATGAACAATTTTAAAGCAACCCAAGGTAAATATTGCATCTAGTCATATCAAAAGATAAACTATAAGTGATTTGTCAAAACATTGATAACCCTTGGACATTTGTTGCACTACTAATAACGAATCACCGGAAGCCTCAATATGTATAGCACCTATAGCAAGGCAAAGCTCCAATCCGAATAACAATGCATATTCGGCTTTGATCATTGTGCAAAAATATCTTAAGCGGCATGAGGCTTCACAAACTAGCTCCATATGGAGATAAATAAACAACACCAACACTTTGGCCATTGCTACAAATTGAACCATCAAAATATAATCTCCATAGTACTAGAGAGACAAAGCTAATATCACTTAACATGTACCTTGTCTCGGTTCCAATTGAACTAAGGACGGTGTTAGAATTCCACACCAGCCATGATCAGATAGTTTCTTAGGACGATAGTTAAGTATCGACCATTACCATGAGGTTCATATAGAATTCATCCATTAAAACATGTATAGCCGAAATAAACAAATAAAATAGCAATAAAATATTTCGGCTCCTTTGTCTAGGAACAAAAATGTAACTAACCAAATGTATAGTGATTTGGTAATACTCTGTCATCATATAGAAAATTATGTTGCATCCATGTGTAACGCCCCGGATCCGATGCGCCAGGTGTCTGCCAGTTATTCGTCGTTGTTGCCATGTCATTTGCTCACGTGTTGCACTTTATCATGTCATCATGTGCATTTCATTTTGCATACGTGTTCGTCTCATGCATCCGAGCCTTTTCCCCGTTGTCCGTTTTGCAATCCGGCACTCCTATGTCCTCCGGCGTTCCCCTTTTGCCTCTTCTCTTGTGCGGGTGTTAAACGTTCTCGGAGTGGCCCGAGGTTTGCCAAGCGGCCTTGGTATACCACCGGTAGACCGCCTGTCAAGTTTCGTGCCATTTGGAGGTCGTTTGATACTCCAACGGTTAACCGGGTAACCGTAAAGCCCTCTTTGAGTTGCAGCCCAACACCCCTTCCAAAGTGGCCCAATACCCAGCAAACTCCCCTCCATGCTCTCGGTTGTTCGATCACGATCGCGTGGCCGAAAACCGCTCCTCATTTGGACTCTCCTAGCTCCCTCTACCTATAAATATGCCTCCCCCTCCGAAATTCGCGGATGAAACCCTCCAAACCCTAGCCCCGCTCCTCTCCGCGCCGCCGGACACGTCCGGACGGAGCCGGACATGTCCGCCGCCGCGCCCCGGCGAATCGCCGTCCGCCACGTGGCCCCAGCCACCAGCGTCGCCGCGCCCCTTCGGCCCGTCACGAGGCCCCCGCTGCCCGCGCCCGCGCGCCGCTTTGTCCGTGCGCCACGGTGCTCCCGCCGCCGCCGCGTCTCCGGCAACTTCGCCCGCCGGCGCCTCCTCCGCCGGAGCCTCGCCGCCGCCGCCCTCCGCCGCCTCGCCGCCCGTAGCTAGCCCTCCGCGCCTTCTCCGACGCGCCCGCCTCCCTCGCCGGTGTCCCGCTCCACCGCCGCCTCGGTCCGCCAGCGCCACGGCCGGCCCCAAAGCGCGTCGGCCCTCGCCGGGCGCGCGGCTGCCGCCAGCGTCGCCGTCGCCGCCTCCCTCCCACGTGCCCTCGTCGGAGGCCATGTCCTCCGCCCTGCCGCGCCGTCCCGTGTCCGCTCCGGTCCGGATCCGGCGAGATCCGGCCGGAGGGAGCTCTCCCTCGCCTTCCCCGCTGCTCCGGTCGCCGCCTCCTCCAACTCCGGCGAACCCCGATCCAGATCTGGGAAGAACAAGGTTGACCCGAGATATTCACTAAGTCCCAGATTATTGTCATTAACATGCCATATTCGTTGCATCACATCTCTGCATCCGTAGGTCCGTTCTGCGCGTGTAATATGTCAAATTGTTCGTCTCGACGAGTACATCATTTCATTCCATTGCATCATTTTCATTTGAGCTCATCTTGATGCCCTAAATGCTGTTGGAAGAGTGCATGTTGATGTTAATCTGCTGAAACTGTTATAACTTGCTGTTTTATCATTTTTGCCATGATTGATGTGTGCATCCTATGAGTTTGATGTCTACATGAATGTTGATCTATGCCATGCCATCTTTCCAGGGGTGTTAACCATGTATTTTTGTGAGTTGTGTGCTGAGTGTATCAAGCTTGCTAAGTAGGGTAGTTGTTGTTCTGCTTTTTCTGATGATTCTGTTATATTTTGTTGCTATGTTAACATGCTTCTACTAATCATTCTATGCATAATATGGAGATGCTCTATAAACATGTTTTGATCTACATGTCTTGCTCTATCCATTCATGCTCTTGGTTGCAATTATAGCCTGCTGGAACATGTTGTTATCTTGCTCTAAAGTTGCTTGAAAATGTTGCTGTCAACCTGTTAACATTAAGTTCACTTGTTCCCATGTGTTTTCCTAGTGATCCATGTATCCTATGAACTTGCTCTTGCCATGCTTAGCTTCATAAACATGCCTTCTTACTGTTGGTTGCCTTGCCATGCCATGTATTGCTCTGTGGTGAGTGGTTCAAGCTCACGAACATGCCTACTTATTGTTGTTCCTGCCATGTATGAATCTGTAATATAACTTGCTATGTTTACATGGGTGCCATCATATTTTCTATGCCCTTTTGGCTCATGGTTAGTAAGGGACTTTTGATCTATGCTATTAATAGATTCATGCCATGCCTTTGTTTGCCATGATAAGTTCCTGTAACATGTTGTTTGATAGCTCTAAACATTGCAACCTGATGTTATTTCTGCTAAAGTCTGAAACTGTTATTATTTGCAATATCTCCATGTGTTTTTGAGCATGTTCTAGTTGTTTCTGGAGATAGCTCAGTGTTCATGTTTTGTTATGTCTTACGTGTACTTCATGCCCATGCCTTTTGTTCTTATGTTGGGTTGCTGTAGCTTGTTGTTTTGACACTCGTAAGATGCCTAGTTGCTGTTTTGGACAGATTGTTGCTATGACTTGTATAGTGTGCATGTGTTGAACCGTTGCTCCGTTTTGAGTGTGCTCTATATGAAACTTGCTTGATTTTGCATGTAGCTTCATATTATCTTGCTGCATCCTTGTTTTGGTGTGTTTACTTGATGTTTGTATGCATTTTGCATCAATGCCATGTTTAACTTGTTTTGCTCATATCTTCTAGGCCGTAGCTCCGAATCTAATGAACTTTATATGTAACTTGACTAGAATTTCGTGTAGATCATCTTGGTGCTCTTTAACTTGCTGTTTAACAACTTCAACTTAAGGTTTATTCAGTTCTGGACCAATTTCGAAATTTGCATATGAGGACTTACCGGAATTGTTATATGTTGTTCCCGGCCTCATTTAAACTTGCCTTGATGTGTTGTTCTTGTTTGCATCATCTCTTGCCATGAGTAACTTCATGTAGCTTGGTCATGCATCATGCTTGTTGCGCATCATGTCTTGTTATGTGTGGTGTGTTTACCTATGTTGTGTGCTCCTTCTTGTTAGTTCCTATTTCGTTGTGATCGTGAGGATTCGTTCGTCTACGGTTGGTTCGGCTTCACCCGTTCGTCTTCTTCATGGACTCGTTCTTCTTCCTTGCGGGATTTCAGGCAAGATGACCGCAACCCTGGATCTCACTACTATCATTGCTATGCTAGTTGCTTCGTTCTACCGCTATGCTGCATTACCTATCATTTGCTCTTCAAGCCTCCCAAATTGCCATGAACCTCTAACCTTTGACACCATTCCTAGCAAACCGTTGTTTGGCTATGTTACCGCTCTTGCTCAGCCCCTCTTATAGCATTGCTAGTTGTAGGTGAAGTTGAAAATTTCTCCATGGTGGACAGGGTTTTGTTGGGATATCACAATATCTCTTATATTATTAATGCATCTATATATTTGGTAAAGGGTGGAAGGCTCGGCCTTATGCCTGGTGTTTTGTTCCATTCTTGCCGCCCTAGTTTCTGTCATACCGGTGTTATGTTCCCGGATTTTTGCGTTCCTAACGCGGTCGGGTGATTTATGGGACCCCCCCTGACAGTTCGCTTTGAATAAAACTTGTCCAGCAAGGCCCAACATTGACTTTTACCATTTGCCTCACCACCACCTACTTTTCCCATGGGAGTCGCTCTCCCAAGGGTCATCTTTATTATAGCCCCCCCGGGCCAGTGCTTGTCTAAGCGTTGGTCCAAACTAGAGCACCGTGCGGGACCATCCCTTGGCAACTTGGGTTACGTCGGTACCTGACGCTTCGCTTATCCGGTGTTGCCGAGAGCGAGATATGTGCAGCTCCTATCGGGATTGTCGGCGCGATCGGGCGGCTTTGCTGGTCTTGTTTTACCATTGTCAAAATGTCTTGATGTACCGGGATACCGAGTCTGATCGGAGTGTCTCGGGTGAAGGTCTATTCCTTCGATGATCGCGAGAGCTTGTCATGGGCTAAGTTGGGACACCCCTGCAGGGTTTAAACTTTCGAGAGCCGTGCCCGCGGTTATGTGGCAGATGGGAATTTGTTAATGTCCGGTTGTAGACAACTTGACACCAGATCCGAATTAAAACGCATCAACCGCGTGTGTAGCCGTGATGGTCTCTTCTCGGCGGAGTCCGGGAAGTGAACACGGTTTCTGGGTTATGTTTGACGTAAGTAGGAGTTCAGGATCACCTCTTGATCATTGCTAGTTGACGACCGTTCCTTTGTTTCTCTTCTCGCTCTCATTTGCGTATGTTAGCCACCATACTTGCTTAGTCGCTGCTGCAACCTCACCACTTTACCCCTTCCTTTCCCTTTAAGCTTTGCTAGTCTTGATACCCATGGTAATGGGATTCTTTGAGTCCTCGTGGCTCACGGATACTTCAAAACCAGTTTGCGGTGCCTATGTTTCCGAGCAGGTGACACAACCAAGCTCAAGGAGGAGCTCGATGAAGATCTTGCCCTTTGTGTTGTTTCGTTCTAGTTGATCCGTAGTGGAGCCCAGTTGGGGTCGATCGGGGACCTTTGTCGCATTTGGGGTTCTTCTTTTATTTTGGTTCCGTAGTCGGACCTTGATTGTATCTAGATGATGTAATGCTTTATTCATGTATTTGTGTGAAGTGGCGATTGTAAGCCAACTATGTATCTCTTTCCCTTATGTATTACATGGGTTGTGTGAAGATTACCTCACTTGCGACATTGCCTTCAATGCGGTTATGCCTTTAAGTCGTGCTTCGACACGTGGGAGATATAGCCGCATCGAGGGCGTTACCCCATGGATCAAAATAAGTCCATGGAGGGTAACTGATCATACCTGTGGATGAATTCCATGGCAAAGGCATCAATGGCATTGTTGAAGAAAAAGGATGATGTGCTAACCGAAGATTTTGATGTTGTGATGCACACCTTCGGCTTAATTGTTTGTTGCTTCCATCATTCTCCTTCTTCATTTTTATTGTACTTGTTGCAATTAAAGCATGCACATCGTTTTTGTTTTGATTGATCCTCTTGGGAACCCATGCCATGTTCTTCTTTCTAAGCTCTTGTGCACTAAGATTTTGTAATTCCTTCTTTTGCCAATACGATAAGCCGAGTGAGCACATCGACTGTGATTTTGTTTCAACCAATGGCAACTCTTTCTGGGCCTTGTGCACCCTCAACTTATTTTCTTCAGATTTGGCACTCTGATTTTTATCAATTGATTGCTTCAATTCTTTGCCTTTTGTAGCCAATGTCAACACTTTAATTGGCTCTTTGTTTTTTGAGATCAAATCCGAAGTAGCACACTTACGACCATCTCTTTTCACGCGGTAAACTTGCTTTACCATCTCTTTCTTCTTCCTTGAGCTCTGGACCGATTCCTTATGATTGAAACGGTCTTTGATACGTGATTGTTCAAATGTTGATCTTCTTGGAGCTGCATAGTATTGGTGAGATGTTCTAGAATAAGATGAAGAATGTGCCCTTGTACCATACCTGTCCCATGATGAATATGTATCTATATGAGCATAGGGAGGCATCCATGGCATTGGCATTGGCGGCCCAAAATAAGGATATGAATATGTTGCATTAAAATTATCACTTTGCCAATACCAATCCTCATATTTGCGCCTTGGGGGTGATCTTGGTTTCTTATCATGATTTGGCCGATAAGCATTCTTCTCTTCACTCATCTTTTGATATTTATCCAATAGTTCAGCAAAGGTGATTTTTGATCTCTTACACTTGCGCTTATTTCGGCCTTTGTTTTCTTTTGGTTTGCTTTCATCGATCATTGGATTTGCTTGCTGCCCCCCAGTCCTTGGCATCTCCATTGTAGCTTCGATGGAATTTTCGCCCTCAAGATTATGTTCATTATGCTCTTCAACAACTTCTTTACTTGAAACCTTGATCCCATCACCTGCAGTTTTTACATTCTCTTTAAATGGATCGGCTTGAAGCAGCCGATGCAAAAACCTTTTGCCATCGGGACCAATCGAAATAGACTGGTCATCTCTTGGTGTTTCAACAAACTTCAATCGTCCTTTTTCAATGGCCGATTTAACTATTTGCCGAAACATGTTGCAATCCTCAAAATTATGTTTGGACGAATCATGCAACTTACAATATATTCGTCCTTGGATTGATGGCTTAACATGGTGATCGAGAATTCTAATGTAATTATTTTTCAGCAACAAATCAAATATTTGATCACACATGCTTGAATTGAAGGTATACTTCTTGTTTTCTAGCCGATCTTGCTGTTTGAACGGCTTTGGAGATAAGAAAACGAATGGTTCAGATTTGGAATCTCCCCATTCGGCTACGCATTGTGTTTTCCACTCTATCTCCGATGTCTTTGGATAATATATTGTATTAGCATCGGTTTTCTCAATAGAATTTAACCTTGGCTTTAAATTTCTGAAACGAAGATATTTAGACCATACATGTCTCAGTTGAGACCAAGTGCAAGCCAAGTACGAAATAAGCAAAGCTACCCAACAGATATGAACTTTAGATAAAGCAACGGGAAAAGCTTTGGCTGTAACAATAAGTCATTATCGGTCTTTATAAATGGTGTAATGGGTTGACCGATATGTTCCATAACAATTTTACTGCTAACAAGTAAATTACCCTTCCTCATTGGTCTTTCAAAATTACTTATGAGAATATTTCTTATAGATGCATCAATAATGAAGTTGCGACCAAATCTGAAAATAGGTAAATTACTCGCTATGCATACCTCTTCAAATATGTTGGGAGAGCATGATAGTGGTGCCATTTGAAGAACATCTTGCTCCGTCTTTGGATGGCTCCCCAACACCTTGTCATCATCTTTTTCTTGAATCCGTGCATCATTGCTTTGAAGATTTTTGTCGGCCGAACTTTGTTCGGCTACTTGTTCTTGTCCTTGAAGCTTGTCAATTTCTACGGCACGGAACTCATAGGGCAGGAAGTAGGTTCCATTAACTTCAGAAAAATCAAGCACCGTTGTTTTCCTATGCTTGCCATGCCCTTTCTCAATAATGCTTGCCTCGTTGGATTTGATGGATTCAGAATATATACTACTTGATTCGGCTTTTTCAACCGAAGCACTTTCATGTTCCGAATCATCCTTCTTTTCATTGATAGTATCAATTGGCAATGCTTCTTTTATCTGAGCCAATTCTTCTTCTATTTGTTTCTGACGGCAAGCGGCAAAATTAGCTTTAAGCTTTTTCTCAATTTCAGCCCACTCCGGATATGATTGCCCCCAATGCTTTTAGATTCTTTCGGCAATGACACACGGGTGTTGCCAAAATTTTGCAATTGTGTAGGGGGTGTATAATATGATGTAGTACTAGGTAAAGGCATATGCAGTGTTGTAAGACCATACTTTTGCTCGCCAATTTTATCAATTGGCAAAGATTCATCTTCTTGCAAAACTCTAGCTTTTATTGCGGCATAATCAGGAAATAACCCCTTTTCATGTTGTTCAAGGCAAAGAGCACTAATTCTCTTATTTCGGGCTAAACTCTTCAATGCAGCCACCACTACCTCATCTTCTACAATGTTGGGCACAACCGCTCCTGTAAAATTTACATTCATTCGGCTATAACCAGGAAGGTGTGAAGCCGAATTATGAGCATCTACAGTTGTGTATGGTGCCGAAGAATTACTAACATGAGGTGTAGCATATGACGGTTGAGAGTAACTGGCCAAATAGCCATTAGTAGCATGGCAAATTCTCTCATTCAACGGCATGGTTGGATTACTATATTGCACATTAGCTGCCGATGAATAAAAGGGTGAAACACTTTCTTGTATGGCATTGGAAATTATAATTTGGGGTGTTTAAAATTGATTAATAAAACTCATCATGTTGCTCATCGGCATATGAATTTGTGGGGTTACCGATGCATGGGAGTTGGATACATATGTTGCATGTTGCTAAATTTATAAGAATTTGAAACATGAAGATTGTTTTGCAGCGGCCCTTGCACATAATTAGATGCATGATTGATAAAACTAGGGCTAGCCGATACATTATGCTCAATAGGTGATCCAGCAACAACATATGGATTATTTGCATCTACAAAGGGGAATTGGGTATTCATATTACCTTTGTAGATTGCAGCAACTTGATGACGATCTCTTTGTAGCAAGAACGGGCTGGAGAACGTTCAAAGCTTCGTCCCCAGCGGAGTCGCCAAAAAGTGTGTTGACGCTGGAACGCGTCACACGAACACGTCGATGTGTACCCGCGGCGCCGAGGGAGATGCTCCGCAACTCACATCGCGGGAGGCCGACTTCGGTAGCGATCATAAGACAACAAGCCGGCGCATTTGGGACCCGAAACCCCACACGCCCGAGAGGGACCCCGTCTGGGCGCGCGGCGGCTATGGGCTGCCCTAGGTCGACCTGATCGCCCCTAGGGCCTCGAGTTTTGCCGCCTTGCAATGAAGAAGAACGAACGAAGAACGAGGAAAAAGAAGAACTAGGTTAAGGAGAAAAGATAAAAGATAAAAAGTGGTAGATTGATTGATCGATTGTGTGTTGTTCAATCGGCCGTCACCCCTCAGGTATATAAGAGGCGGCTGGACTTCCCGTGCAAGGAAAAGGCTTGGATTCACGTCCAAAACCCTAGTCAAATTCGGATTGGATTTGTCCGAACTTTCCAAAACTGTTCGGTTTAAACTGGCTGCACCTTGCGGGTCTTTTTTGTGGTGGTAAACGATCTCGGATGGAAACGAGCCCAAAAGCAATCTTAACCGTTTCGACGAGACGAACAACTTTTATGTTGAACGTTTTTTTATCAGAGGTTATCTTGAGGGTCAAATCGGTCGCGCAAAATAGGCTATCCCTCGCGCTTCCCATCAGACAGGGTGTCTGGTGGGGCGCTCCAGTTTTTGCCTCTGACAGGGCTGTATTCCGATGGCTCTAACTTTTGCATACGGACTTGGATTGGAACGAATTTTATATCAAAATCGATCGTTTCGACGAGACGAAGACAATCCGTGTAGATAATCATTCCATTTGAGGTGGTCTTAGGGGCTCAATCAGCCAAACTGTACTCTGAATATAAGATCTTAGTACTTTGAGCATAGTTTCGGCCTTCGAGATGAAATCGGACGGCGATGACCCAAACTTCAAAGATGTTCCTATCAACAATGCAGAACTCTTTCATGAAGATCACTTCTCCATTTGATTCCATCTTAAATAAGTTCTTGACCGTGCCACAATCTGGTGTCAACAGTATCCTTCGTCACTTTCCTCTTTGTCCACAGCCTTGTCGGACTCCTTCTCCTTATCCTTGGACTGTTTTCCTTAAAACTGCTGGATTAGGAGTCGGCACTGGTGAGTGGTATGTTTTGGGTAGATGAAGTTACCCTCTTCGTCTTTCTTCATGTGGATGTGACATGGCAGATCCATCACGTCATTTCCTTCCTTATCCTTTACCTTCTTGGGGTTCCAAGATCCTTTGGGCTTCCCTTTGAATTTGCCCTGAGTCACGGCCAGGGCCTCTCCAGGAGCAGCTGGCTCGGCTTTTCGCTTCTGCTTCCGACTGGAGTTTCCTTTTTTCGACTGACTCGGCTTGTACTTGCCACTCCGGAGCCGATCCTCTTCTTCACCATTGGCGTATTTGGTGGCAATTTCCGTCATTCGACTCAGGGTCATATCTCCGGTCCGACCAAACTTCAAACTTAACTCTCTGTTCTTAATGCCATCCTTGAAGGCACAGACTGCTTGATGATCAGATACGTTCTCCACCATATGATGCAATGTGATCCATCTCTGGATGTAATCTCTCAGGGTCTCGTTCGACTTTTGCACGTAGACCTGCAGCTCTGTTAGTCCTGCTGGTCGCTTGCAAGTTCCCTCAAACGTCCTGACGAACACTCGGGAAAGATCTTCCCAAGTGTAAATGCTGCTAGGAGCTAGCTGGTTCAACCAGGCCCTAGCCGAACCCTCCAACATGAGTGGTAGGTGTTTCATGGCCACGTCATCATTGCCACCGCCAATCCTCGAGCCAAGTTTCGGGCTTAGATTCACCAGTGAACTTACTTACCCTAGTCGCCAACCTGAAGTTGGGAGGGATCACCGCGGCTCTGATGGCTCTGCTAAAACATTCTGGTCCTGAAACATGGACTCGGCTGCTGGTGGGCGCATCTCTGTCGTGGCCTCCTCGATGAGCTCTGTTCCGGTCGACCAAACCTTGCACGATGATGGATCTCGCGTCAAAGCCTGGTTCCCTGGTGTCGACCGGAGCTCTCCGCCCAACACTGTGCTGGCGCCTGTCATCTTGCTGCCGAGGGGCGTAAGACCCACCCCTTGGGGGAGGAGTGGGCACTCGACGCCGATCATCGCGATCGAATCGGTCATCAAACTGATCACGTCGACCCCCACGTCCCTCACGCCGCGGAGGCGATCTTGGGCTATGAGCCGACTGAACTGTATTCGCAGCGACGGATCGACTATGAATCCTATTGCGTGACTGTGACACAGCTGAATTCTGATCTCCTGCTGCCCGGAGCAAATCTCGGATCTACATCAAGCCTCTGCCAGCCTCCGACTGAGAGGGCTGAATTGACTCTGCTATACGGGCTGCAGCTGCTAGATTCTGAATCGGGGTTCGATATACCTGAGTTGGTTGCGGAAAGAGTTGACGTCGACTGGAATCGGGTACTCGTTGCCGTGCGCGTTCGTCGAGTGCCCGCTGGAGGTTCTCCAGTCGAGTGTGTTCAGCCAAGTTGGCCAAACGTGCATCCTCCAAGGCACGAGCCTCAGGGGTTTCTCCTACGATGAGAGTATGCAGAGCATCCACATTCCAGCGACGAAGATCTTCCCTTTGCATAGAAGTGAGTGGCTCGGGTTGATATTCCTCGTGGAACTGAGCGGGGTCGCCTCCGCCGTCCACCCCATCAGTGCGGGGGAAGCCGAGAGGACTACGAGGCCCATTGACCATGAGGACCTCCGCTTGTTGGATCTTCTTTGTCGACTCGGATGCGTCTCTCTGAGCCAGTCGACAGATCGAACAGGCCGTAGAGAGATTCATCGGGCTCGATTGCCGCGACTTGGGTGGTGGCCGACTGGCGAGCCACTGCGTGCCTCACCCACCGCTGAAGCCTCAACCGACCAGAGCGCTTGCGCTGGCGTGAGATAGGGAGGGAGGACAACACAGGAGTCGACCGATACGGAGCCGACGGTTGCCGCAGCAGGACGCCGCGGAGACATGCACGAAAGTGCGTCGCCCCGCGGACGGGAAGCGCGTCGATGTCGAGTGGAGCCTCCTCGAGCCAAGCGGAGTCGTCGACGATGAACGTGAGCACGCCGAGACGGATCTCGCGGCCCTCGACCAGAACTCCGCCAGAAACCATGATGAAGGCGATCTGAACAATTGCAACTTCTCCAATAAGTCGCTAAGACACCTGCCCCAAGGTGGGCGCCAACTGTCGTGGTACTAAGACTGACAATAGAATGGGGGGTAGGTATGGAGAGGCAAGATCCTAGCTATGGAGTAGTTGTATACGCAAGAGATTTACGAGTTCAGGCCCTTCTCAGAGGAAGTAACAGCCCTACGTCTCAGAGCCCGGAGGCGGTCGACTGGATTAAGTGCGTATGAGTTACAGGGGTGCAAACCCTTCTGCCAATGGAGGGGGGTGGCTTATATAGTGTCTGCCAGGACCCAGCCAGCCCACGTAGCGGAGGGTTTAAAGTACATTAAGGCCTGGCGTTACAGGTAACGCCTTACATAAAGTGTCATCATGGCCATAAAGACTACTTAATTACAGACCGTTTGGATCTGAGTGGCTCTTGGACTCACGGTGGTCGAGTGAATCTTCATGGTCGAGTGTCTTGAGTGCATCGAGTGGAATCCTTCCAGTCCTTTGGAAGGAGTTTCTTCTAAAGATGTCCTTGGGGAGGGTACCTTGGACAGGTCCATGACCCTACCCTAGGTACATGACTTCATCAACCGGTTTGGCTGGCATGTTACTAATAGATTATGTAGTTAAGTCATGTAATCTTTCGTTCGTACCCACCATTTGTGGTGTTTTAAAAAAATCGTTTTAGTTGATCCGATGTACATTTCAGACCTATTTGTTTTCTTTTAATAAATATGGTTGTGTGCATCATGATGATGCAGAGGCCGGGGTCATTCCTCTTTTTGAAAAAAAATGTGATTTGTCGGATGACCCTGTGCAAAAAAGTAGCAAACTTTAATGTCGCCGATGTTTCAAAATGATCAAACTTGACAATGTAGAATGCTTATACCATTAGTGTAGTGTATGGAAGTAATCTTGGACTCATTCTTTGGTTTTGTGATGGCATTGAGATCGTATTACCAAGTGATGGCTCCATTGAAGCATTTAGGAGTGAGTTGTGCTGCAATTGCGTTGCACCCATGTTTTTTGTCATAAAATCCAAATGATCCAATAAAAGTGATAAATAAATGTCAGTAAAATTAAATGTATTGTGTTAAACAACTGGGAACGTTTTATACCATTGGTGTGCTTGGAGGTTGTTGCTGCAAAGAATCATCGGTCTTCTTTTATTGGTTTTTTTTTTGCTTTATCCAAGTCACCAGTAGTTGGTGACATAAAGATTGTATTACAAAATGATGGCTGCATTGGAGCATTTAGGAATGGGTTGTGCTGTAATTCTGGTGCACCCATTTGATTTTTCATAAACTCGAAATGACCCTATAAGAAGTGATAGATAAATGTCAGTAAAATTAAAATTTTGTATGCCAAACAAGCAGGACAGTTTTACACCATTGATATGCTTTGGGGTTGTATTTCCAAAGAATATTTTTTCTTCTTTATCTTCCTTGTTTTTGCTTTCTCCAAGTCACCAGCGGGCTGTGGTAACATTGATATTGTATTACCAAGTGGTTACTGCATTGAAGCATTTACAAATGGGTTGTACTGCAATTGTGGTGCACCCATTTGATTTGTCCTAAGATTCACATGACCCTATAAAAAGTGATACATAAGTATCAATAAAGTTATTTTTTTAAGTGAAACAAGTAGGATTGATTAATACCTTTGATGTGGTTTGACTTTGTAGTTGTAAAGAATTGCCGTCGGTATTCCCCTACCTTCTTCTCCATGTATTCTAAACCCTCCCTTATCACCTTTCATTGCTTGCAGTGTTCTTTTTTAGTACAACCGATTTTTCATGTCTTTAGGGATAAAGCCAAGGTTTTCCTGTCCACGTGTTTCTTTGGCCATAAGATCAATAGTTGCTTTATTTGAAATGCCTATAGACTTCGTGACCTATGCACTTGCTATCTGTGCTTCAATCACTTTTTTCTGAGATCTCAAGTATCGGGCCCTGGTTCCAATAGCAAGAACGTGTTTATGTTTCTCCTAAAATTCATACACCTGGTAAAATCCATTCCTAAGACTTATTTTCATAAGTGCACTACATCCATGTCGTGATTCAGGCCTGCTATAACTGAATGTATCTTCTCTCTTATCTTCAACACAAGCTCCTAGTAGTTAAATTACTGTCTTAGTGCATCTGGAAATTATTAGACTCCAAACAAATTACAAATGGTTCATACCTTGACGAGAACAGAAAAACGTCCTCTGCTGTATTGTGTCGGAACTCTTTACTTTATGCTTACTGCCTCTCTGGACGCTAAAATCCATAACTTCAACATATTTGTTATAAAACAAATAAGCCTCCTCATCAGATAAGAACTTCATTCTAATCTTTGGCACTATTTCATTAATATGATCTGTTGCATTGCTAGCTTCAGTTTCTTGCACATCCTATATCAGTTAATATTCATTTTAGTTAATACACACATGTTTAAAAACCATGTTTATTTTCGTTGCAGGATGGAGACTCGACATTTGTTTCAGAAAGAAGCAAGTGCAACAATGAAAAGGGAAATAACAAGAATACAATTGAGAATCTCACTTTTTGGTGCTTCTGATCCATTGGCATCATGGTTCCCATAACCATCCTGTGCAGATGCCATCAGGGATGGACAGCAAGATCCTTTGCTTCAATCTCTAGGCCACTATAGACTTGAGAATTTACATGTGCTTGACGTTGTTGATGATGATCGAGTCTCAGCAGGCTCTGTTGGATCTTTCTATTTTGTGGTAGTTTCCAATGTATTAGAGATATGGCATGCAGTCTGATGTGTTGCCGGGATTCTGAGTTTTGGCACCTGCTAAGATTTTCGACGAGATTAAGAGATTTGGCGGGATTATTTCCCTCCATTTGCTTTGTTCTGTTTTATGGTATGCAAGTATTTCGGAACATATCTGTATTAGGATGGGGTATTTTTGTTTTTCTTTTTGCGGCCAAAACAGCCATGTGTTTGGAAGTCAGGATGTGCGATGGGCGCACACGAGGGGCACGGGTAAGTCTCGCTTCCCTCACTACCTCATTTCTCTTAACATACAACACATCCACATCAACAATCTACCACGTCAGCACTTTGTCACCCACCAGATAGCCATGCAGTCATCCACCACAAAAGCCATCGCTAATCTTGCGGATGCCTCATGAGTTTTCCTCGGTATATCATTAACAACTCGCGCCAGGACTGCGAGGCTACAAATTTGCACTGGGTTGGCCGAGCCCAAAGTAGATGACACACTAGGCTTGATCATTGATTGTCCACCACCATGCAGCTAATTGCAGTCATGTACCTGCCTTCTCTGTTTGTGCTATTAGCCCTGATGTGAAACAAGGAAGACAAATGTATCTCTATATCTTTCATTGATGATCTCTGTACATTATATATCTCTGAAGGGACGTGAACGAATGGACATATCCATTTGAGAGGGGGCGACAGGAGACGCGACGGTTAGAAAAGGCTAACCGTTTGTCGGTTTACAAGGTGGATATTATCAATTAGTTATATCTAATTAATTCTTAACACTACCCCTAATCTCCGCCTTGATTATGTAGAGTCGTCATCTTCAAAAATGCTCCTCCAAAAACCTTGTGGGAAAAATATGAGGAGATATACACAATATGCCATGAAAAACTCCTTCCAAAAACCCAGTGAGAAAATAAGGAGAAAATGACATATCATAATGTTTGTATTAGAATTACCTCATTAAAAACCTTTTATGAGAAACCATCTAGAAAAACTCATAAAGGAAAAAAGAGTGCAATATCTAAGATCCAAAGATCTTGAATAGGTTATCATATGGGAGTACACTCCCCCTGAATATTGCAAAACATAAAGTCATCTCGTACCTGTTCTATTAACATGATAATCGAGATTACTTGACTTTGGTTGCAAAATATTTATCTTCCCACCTCCTTTTAACTCACAGGGAAGAAAATACGTTCAGAGTAATATGCTTTGTGATATTGCTCTTTATAACCTGTCTGCATCTAAATACAAACAACATTATCTTCGTAGATAATGGTGGGTGATTCCTACCATCAACCCTACTTGAACTTTCAACAAAGTTAATCATTCTGAGAACTCACATACATCTATGTGATGCTTCATACAAACCAATGATTTCAGAATGACTAGTGGATGCAGCCACTAAAGTTTGTCTTCTCGACTTCCAAGAGAAGGTCACACCTCCATTCGAGGAGAAAAAAACCAGTCTGTGATCTAGGATTATGGGGAATAAATATATACCCAACATCACAATATCCAACCATGGTCATATCTTGATTTTTTTCATAGAACAAACCAAGATCTATGGTGTCCAGAAGATATCTAAAAATATTGTTCACACCAACCCAGCGCCTTCAATGATGCATTGTATCTAGCCAATAAATTTACTGCTAATGAAATTGTTGGGCTACTGCAGTTTGCTAGATACACCCGTGCTCCCATTGCACCACGATATGGAAACTCAAGTCCAAATATTTCTTCATCACTGCCATTAGGCATTAATGGGTCCTTATCTCTAGTAATCCAGAGATCTCAAAACCATAGTTCTTTAATGGATATGACTTATCCATGTTGAACTTCCAATAATCTTTTGGATAAATATATACCGATGAACAAGTATTCTTGAAGGAACACGCTCAAGTTCCAAACTCAAGTAAAGTTTGGTCTCAACCAAATCTTACATCTTACACTCCGTCTTAAGACGATATGATTGCATCATGTTCTCTTGTGTAGCTCCAATGATATTAGATCATCAACATACACAGAAATTGTACAAAATCCCTCTTTGGATTTCTTGATGAACATACATGAACAAACATCAATGTTTGAGTAACCTTCTAATAAAGGAACTCACTCAGTCGGTTCTACCACATTATTGCTGACTAGTTCAAGTCATAATGACTACTGAAGCTTTACGAAACACATGTTGCGATTAAACTCGGAATCTTCGTTCCCACATGAACTATCATTGAGATATCCGAATCAAGTGACTCGTGTAACTATTCAGTCAAAACATCCATTAGTTTGATATACAAATTCATTATTCACTGCCAGTGATATAAAATATTAGAACGTTATTCCACTCACAACAGGAGAATATGTTTCATCTTAAACGATGACGGGTTTCTGCGTAAACCCCTGTGCTACAAGCCTCGCTTCATGTCTCACCACCTCATTGTTTTTGTTCATCACATGAACAGAAACCCATTGTGTTCCCCTAGCAAACACATTCAGAGGAGTGGGTATTACTGATCAGGTCAATCCCTCTTCTTGAGAGCGAGTGACTCCTCAATTGTTGCCTTCCTTTGAATCAACTAGAGTGCTTAAGGCACTCAGCCATGCATGGACTTAGGTTCTAGATCCAATCCAAGGTCTTTTGCAATTCTCGAGGAGAAATAAATGTTGACATAATGTAGTCTTTATTATATGATTCTCCCGAATCCATATACATAGTGGAGATTTCATCATTACCTTTTGAGTCTTCGTGATTTCCCACAACAATTGAGTCAAGGCCTTCCAATGTCCCAGCACCAAAATTGTGTGTGCACTCGTGCTGGGTTTTGGATGTGTCGAACATCCTTCAGGTGTCCTTCAACCCTTGGTTGAATATCAACATGATGTTGACCTACATTTACTGTTTGAGGATTCCTCATTCCCCTTGGACGCTTCCATGAATCTTTGTCCTCTTGTGTCCAGATTTCTCCCCCTCGTAGGTGATAGAGTGAACCTATGGGTCACATCCACTCTCTCTGGCACATTCACTATGGGAACCTTTTACTTTGTGACACCTTTATACTCAGTCAATGCAACCGGCAGATTATTTGCGGTACTTTGCAAATTCATAATCTTCTGAATCGCTAGTTCAGATTCATTCATATGTGGATCTAAGGACTAGATGTTTCTTCACATCTCATTCTATTTCTCGGCATTCAATGTGATCCTTATCCCCCCTAATGCCGGGAAAATGTCCTCATCAAAATACAACCAGTGTACTGGGCCATAAACAAGTCCCTTTTTAGAGACTTCAGTACTTTGTGACTGACGGAGAATTTGTACCACACATAGATCCCCATTTCTCTATGAGGGCCCATATATGTACGCTGCAGTGGTGAAATCGGTACCTATCCAACACAATAGAATTATCGCAGATGGGAAATACTTACTGATTTCCACATACTAACTGCAACAAGAGACCATATAATATGCAGTTGATCAAATTTATATCAATGCAATATGAGAAATTGCATGGCCCCAACAAGATATTGGGAGATTACAATTCTGTAGGAGCAGTCTTGCTATCAACATATCCTCTTGACAAGTGATTCCGCAAGACCATTATGGGTAGGTACACAAAGTACAAAATGCTCCATAGCTATGCCTCAATCTAGGCAGTAATCATCAACTGCTCACGAACTAAATTACGTAGCATTATCCATTCTGATGGATTTTATCCCATTCTCAGGATGATATGCTCTCAAAATAATGATCTAAGCAATCAATTTTGTAAAAGTATGGTTCTTTAAGTAAGACACACATCGGAACATCTTGCTGATGCATTCAAAAGTACTGTGGAATATCTAAATATTCCATATAATGGTTGAATTGGATCAAATATATCTTATGTCCAAGGAAATCTAATGGCTCATCCTCTTTTTCGAGATAACATGCCCTATGACCAATTTCCCCGCTTGCACATACCGTGCATACATGATCTAGTGAATTTGAAAAATTCACACTGTTAGATTGTGTCTTGTGGAACCCAATAATTTTCTCATCATCGCAATACCAGGATGATCAAGGCAACAATGCCATATCTTGAACTTACCAAGATTCTAGAAAATTATCTTCTACACCAAATGCGTATCCAATTTAATGTATGTATAGTAAAAGCCAAAAGATAGTGAAGACATTTACTCTAGGATTTCATTCAAATTCCTTTTGCCGAGTCATGAGTAGGTTTCCAACCTCACTCGCTTTATAGGTTTCAACATAGAAACCATTGCGGATATCATTAAAACTCAACAAGCAACGAGTAGAATCTAGATACATCAATGCATCCAAGATTACCATGTAGTACTCATTGGGAGTGCAACTGTGGCTTGACCAGAACCAACAATTGCCGCATCATGACCAACAATTGCCATGACACTTCCACTACTCTTCTTAGGAGTATGGAAATACTTACTCTCCCTTAACATCATGTTAGTAGACCCAGTTTCTGCTAACATATTTTCTTCTCAATTGGACTATTCCAATATAGGCTTCTATAGAGAAAGAAACCAGTTTCAAGATATGATTGAACTCATATAGAAATACATATATACATTGTATATCACTGGTAGCGAAGTCCACTAGCATGTCATCGATACTAAGTACTGGATCTTCGTTTTGCTGAGTCTGGGCATGGCTTCCAACATTTCTTTTCCCATGAGTTTTGTTGCTCGTGCCGATTTATTGCATTTCCAGACCCACCAAATGCTTGAAAGTATCATATTTACTTTCCATGTTAGTCATATGACCACACCATAGCAACCTTCAGAGCTGCTAGCTTTGTCATTCTCCAAGAAATGAAATTTTCCATTTTGCATTCCATTCATATCTGCTTCTCATCATGTCTCCACTTTCCTTCACCATTGACGAAACTATTCAGTAAAAATCCCTCATAAAAGGATTGAAAGTGCAACACATTTCATCAATGAGATTGGCATCTAAAACAACACAATTGCAGAATCTCAACTCTTAGTTGATTTGATGCACATTAGAGTTGTAAGTTGCCACTAACTCAAAGTCATGAAATCATACGAGTGTCCATTTCATATACACTTCATGTATATTTACCACCCTGTGTTGTTCATATCACTCCATTTTAGGAGTTCCAGATTGTTGGAGAATTCTCCTTCATCACACACTCTATTTTGAGAACTTGGTGCGGGTGGTGTCAGATGAAGTGTAAAGCAACATACTTTGCTATATCAACTATAGCACAGAGCCCACTTGACCAATGTGATTATGGTGGAACTGAGACTCTGGATCTTCAAGTTTGTCTTGACATCCATGGCCAAGTCAAAATTAGATATCATTAATGGCAATATCAGCAAATTGTTTCTTGAATATGTTCAACATATCCTGCATGAAATCATCATGCACACTTAATTTACTCCCAAGTAAATCAATTATGTTGTAAAAATGCTTGTCATCGATCAACGTATAACAATTTACACATTGCCAGAACATATACGGTGATATATTAATGTGCTTTACAATACAGCTATATATCATAAATTACTGCAAAGACACTTAAAAAACTACATAGCTGAAAGCTAAAACAGAAAAGAAAACGAAAATGGTACTGACCGAAAATTGGACACCCCAAACAGTGGGTTTCATTGTTTCATGTTGGAATCCACGTCATGAGTTTATTTGCATTGTGCAGAAAACTACTCCATGACGTGGAGTATAGAATAATATGTATGTTATGTTAAGCCTAAGGGCCTAACCCAGAAAATGCAAGGGCTTATCCATGCATAAAGTCAGGGGACTAAATTAGAAAGATAATGAAAGGATAAGGTTCCTTACCGTCTGCCTTCCCATGCGCGGATAGGAATCCATTGATTCTTGATTCCTTTATTCGCTCCTGTTCTACGCCGATTCGGCCATCGATGTGGCTCGTCGGAGTACTCGCCTTGCATTAGATGGCAACACGGAGGAGCCTCCTGTTGGGGAACGTAGTAATTTCAAAAAATTTCCTACGCACACGCAAGATCATGGTGATGATATAGCAACGAGGGGAGAGTGTTGTCTATGTACCCTCGTAGACCGAAGCGGAAGCGTTGGCCTTAACGGAGAGGAAGTAGTCGTCGTCCTCGGTCCGACCGATCCAAGCACCGTTACTCGGCACCTCCGGGTTCTTGACACGCGTACAGCTCGATGGCGCACCCTCGATCTCAATCTGTAGAGGCTCAGGGGAATTCCGTCAAGACGACGGCGTGGTGACGATCTTGATGTTCTCTGTCGCAGGCTTCGCCTAAGCACCGCTACAATATGATCGAGGTGTAATATCGTGGAGGGGGCACCGCACACGGCTAAGGAGCGATCAATGATCAACTTGTGTGTTCTAGGGTGCCCCTTACCCCGTATATAAAGGAGGGAGGGAGGAGGTGGCCGGCCTCAGGGGGGCGCCATAGGGGGAAACCTACTCCAAGTAGGTTTCCCTCTCTTTCCTTATCTTATTTGGAGGGAAGGAAGGAGTACTAGTATTAGGAAGTAGTACTAGTAGTAGGAAGGAAGAGAGGGGAAGGAGAAAGGAAGGGGGCGGCCCCCTCCCCAGTCGGATTGGGCTTGGGGGCGCCCCTCCCTTGCTCCTTCTCTCTTCCTCCTACATGGGCCCAATAAGGCCCATATACCTCCCGGGGTTCGGTAACCTCCGGAGCTCCAAACTTCTCCGGAACCTTTCCGGTGTCCAAATATATCCGTCCAATATATCGATCTTTATGTCTCGACCATTTGAGACTCCTCGTCATGTCCGTGATCATATCAGGGACTCGAACAACCTTGATTACATCAAAATATATAAACTCGTAATATAAGCATCGCCGAAACCTTAAGCGTGCGGACCCTACGGTTCGAGAACAATGCAGACATGACCGAGACCGTCTTTGGTCAATAACCAATAGCGGGACCGGATGCCCATATTGGTTCCTACATATTCTACAAAGATCTTTATCGGTCAAACCGCATAACAACATACTTTGTTCCCTTTGTCATCGGTATGTTACTTGCCCGAGATTTGATCGTCGGTATCAATACCTAGTCAATCTCGTTACGGCAAGTCTCTTTACTCGATTCATGTCGTCATCTCATAACTAACTAATTAGTTATATGCTTGCAAGGCTTAAGTGATGAGTATTACCGAGAGGGCCGAGAGATACCTCTCCGAGCAATCGGAGTGACAAATCCTAATCTCGAATTATGCCAACTCAACATGAACCGGGAAACACTGTAGAGCACCTTTATAATCACCCAGCTACGTTGTGGCGTTTGGTAGCACACAAAGTGTTCTTCGGTACACGGAGTTGCACAATCTCATAGTTGCAGGAACTTTGTATAAGTCATGAAGAAAGCAATAGCAGTATACTAAATGATCAAGTGCTAGGCTAACAAAATGGGTCATGTCAATCACATCATTCTTCTAATGATGTGATCCCACTAATCAAATGACAACACATGTCTATGGTCGGAAACATGACCATCTTTGATTAATGAGCTAGTCAAGTAGAGGCATACTAGTGACTATATGTTTGTCTATGTATTCACACATGTATCATGTTTCCGGTTAATACAATTCTAGCATGAATAATAAATATTTATCATGATGTGAGGAAATAAATAATAACTTTATTATTGCCTCTAGGGCATATTTCCTTGATCTCCCACTTGCACTAGAGTCAATAATCTAGATTACATAGTAATGATTCTAACACCCATGGAGTCTTGGTGCTGATCATGTTTTGCTCATGAGAGAGGCTTAGTCAGCGGGTGCGCAACATTCAGATCCGTGTGTATCTTGCAAATCTCTATGTCTCCCACTTGGACTTGGTCCCGAATGGAATTAGGCGTCTCTTGATGTGCTTGGTCCTCTTGTGAAATCTAGATTCCTTTGCCAAGGCAATTGCACGATATTGTCACAGAAGATCTTCATTGGTCCCGATGCACTAGGTATGACACCTAGATCGGAAATGAACTCCTTCATCCAGATTCCTTCATTTGCTGCTTGAAGCAGCTATGTACTCCGCTTCACATGTAGATCCCGCCACGGCGCTTTGTTTAGAACTGCACCAACTTACAGCTCCACCGTTTAATAAAAACACGTATCCGGTTTGCGATTTAGAATCATCCGGATCGGTGTCAAAGCTTACATCGGCGTAATCATTTACGACTAGCTCTTTGTCACCTCCATATCGAGAAACATATCCTTAGTCCTTTTCGGTATTTCGGGATGTTCTTGACCGCTGTCGATGATCCACTCTGGATTACTTTGGTACCTTCTGCCAAGCTTATTGCTAAGCATCGTCGGTCGGTACACTGACATTGCATACATGATAGAGCCTATGGCTGAAGCATAGGAACATTTTCATTTTCTCTCTATCTTCTGTTGTGGTGGGCATTGAGTTCGACTCAACTTCACACCTTGTAGCACAGGCAAGAATCCTTTCTTTGCACGATCCATATTGAACTTTTCAATATTTTGTCAAGGTATGTGCTTTGTGAAAGTCCTATTAAGCGTCTTGATCTATCTCTATAGATCTTGATGCCTAATATGTAAGCAGCTTCACGAGGTCTTTCATCGAAAAACTTTTATTCAAATATCCCTTTATGCTATCCAGAAATTCTATATCATTTCCAATTAATAATATGTCATCAACATATAAAACTAGAAATGCTCTGAGCTCCCACTCACTTTCTTGTAAATCTGAGGCTTCTCCAAAAGTGCATATAAAACCATATCTTTGATCACACTATCAAAACGTTTATTCCAACTCCGAGATGCTTGCACCAGTCCATAAATGGAACGTTGGAGCTTGCACACTTTGTCAGCACCTTTTGGCTCAACAAAACCTTCCGGCTGCATCATATACAACTCTTCTTCTAGAAATCCATTCAAGAATGCAGTCTTGACATCCATTTGCCAAATTTCATAATCATGAAATGCAACAATAGCCAACATGATTCGGACACACTTAAGCATCGCTACGGGTGAGAAAGTCTCATTGTAGTCAACCCCTTGAACTTGTCGAAAACCTTTCGCAACAAGTCGAGCTTTATAGACAGTAACATTACCATCAGCGTCAGTCTTCTTCTTAAAGATCCATTTATTCTCAATGGCTTGCCGATCATCGTGCAAGTCAACCAAAATCCATACTTTGTTTTCATACATGGATCCTATCTCAGATTTCATGGCCTCCAGCCATTTTGCGGAATCTGGGCTCATCATCGCTTCCTCATAGTTCGTAGGTTCATCATGGTCAAGTAACATGACTTCCAGAACATGATTACCGTACCACTCTGGTGCGGATCTTATTCTGGTAGACCTACGAGGTTCAGAAGAAACTTGATCGGAAGTTTCATGATCAATATCATTAGCTTCCTCACTAGTTGGTGTAGTTGTCACGAGAACCGGTTCTCGTGATGAACTACCTTCCAACAAGGGAGTAGATCTGATTATCTCATCAAGTTCTACTTTCCTCCCACTCACTTCTTTCGAGAGAAATTCTTTCTCTAGAAAGGATCCATTCTTAGCATCAAATGTTTTGCCTTCGGATCTGTGATAGAAGGTGTACCCAACAGTTTCCTTTGGGTATCGTATGAAGACACATTTCTCCGATTTGGGTTCGAGCTTATCTGGTTGAAGTTTCTTCACATAAGCATCGCAGCCCCAAACTTTAAGCGACAACTTTGGTTTATTGCCAAACCATAGTTCATAAGGCGTCATCTCAGCGGTTTTGATGGTGCCCTATTTAGCGTGAATGCGGCCGTCTCTAAAGCATAACCCCAAAGCGATAGCGGTAAATCGGTAAGAGACATCATAGATCGCACCATATCAAGTAAAATACGATTCTGACGTTCGGACACACCATTTTGTTGTGGTGTTCGGTGGCGTGAGTTGCGAAACTATTCCGCATTGTTTCAAATGTAAACCAAACTCGTAACTCAAATATTCTCCTCCACGATCGGATCGTAGAAACTTTATTTTCTTGTTACGATGATTTTCTACTTCACTCTGAAATTCTTTGAACTTTTCAAATGTTTCAGACTTGTGCTTCATTAAGTAGATATACCCATATCTGCTCAAATCATCTGTGAAGGTGAGAAAATAACGATATCCGCCACGAGCCTCAACATTCATCGGGCCACATACATACGTATGTATGATTTCCAACAAATCTGTTGCTCTCTCCATAGTACGGAGAACAGCGTTTTAGTCATCTTGCCCATGAGGCACGGTTCATAAGTACCAAGTGATTCATAATCAAGTGATTCGAAGTCCATCGGTATGGAGTTTCTTCATGCGTTTATACCGATATGACCTAAGCGGTAGTGCCACAAATAAGTTGCACTATCATTATCAACTCTGCATCTTTTGGCTTCAACATTATGAATATGTGTATCACTACTATCGAGATTCAATAAAATAGACCACTCTTCAAGGGTGCATGACCATAAAAGATATTACTCATATAAATAGAACAACCATTATTCTCGATTTAAATGAATAACCGTCTCGCATCAAACAAGATCCAGATATAATGTTCATGCTCAACGCAGCACCAAATAACAATTATTTAGGTCTAAAACTAATCCCGATGGTAGATGTAGAGGTAGCGTGCCGACGGCGATCACATCGACTTTGGAACCGCTTCCCACAGCGCATAGTCACCTCGTCCTTGGCGATGCTCGCTTATTCAGTAGTCCCTGTTTGAGTTGCAAATATTAGCAACGAACCAAGTATCAAATACCAGTGCTACTACGAGCTCTAGTTAGGTACACATCAATAACATGTATATCACATATACCTTTGTTCACTTTGCCATCCTTCTTATCCGCCAAATACTTGGGGCAGTTCCGCTTCCGATGACGATGCGCTTGCGGTAGAAGCACTCTCGTTCAGGCTTAGGTCGGACTTGGGTTTCTTCTCTGAGCGACAACTTGCTTGCCGTTCTTTTGAAGTTCCCTTCTTCTTTCCTTTGCCCTTTTCTTGAAACTAGTGGTCTTGTTGACTATCAACACTTGATGCTCCTTCTTGATTTCTACCTCCATGCTTTCGGCATCGCGAAGAGCTCGGGAATAGTCTTGTTCATCCCTTGCATATTATAGTTCATCACAAAGCTCTTGTAGCTTGGTGGCGATGATTGAAGAATTACATCAATGACACTATCATCGGAAGATTAACTCCCGGTTGAATCAAGTGATTGTTATACCAGACATTACGAGTATATGTTCTTGTGACGAACTATTCTCCTCAATCTTGCGGTTGTAGAACTTATTGGAGACTTCATATCTCTCAATCCGGGCATTTGCTTGAAATATTAACTTCAACTCTGAAACATCTCATATGCTCCATGGCGTTCAAAAGCGTCGTTGAAGACCGGTTCTAAGCCGTAAAGCATGGCACCTTGAACTATAGAGTAGTCATCGGCTTTGCTCGCCAGACGTTCTTAACGTCGTCGGTTGCATCAACAGCAGGCACTGGCACCCAGCGGTGCTTCGGGGCGTAACTCTTACATGCAGCAATGAGGATAATCCTCGAGTTCGGACCCGATCCGTGTAATTGCTACCATCATCTTTCAACTTTGCTTTCTCAAGGATTGCATTAAAATTCAGCGGAACAACAAAGACGAGCCATCTATCTACAAACAAACATAGACAAGCAAGATACTATCGGTACTAAGTTCATGATAAATTTAAGTTCAATTAATCATATTACTTAAGAACTCCCACTTAGACAGACATCTCTCTAGTCATCTAAGTGATCACGTGATCCAAATCAACTAAACCATAACCGATCATCACGTGAGATGGAGTAGTTTTCAATGGTGAACATCACTATGTTGATCATATCTACTATATGATTCACGCTCGACCTTTCGGTCTCCGTGTTCCGAGGCCATATCTGCCTATGCTAGGCTCGTCAAGTATAACCTGAGTATTCTGCGTGTGCAAAACTGGCTTGCACCCATTGTAGATGGACGTAGAGCTTATCACACCCGATCATCACGTGGTGTCTCGGCACGACAAACTTTGGCAACGGTGCATACTCAGGGAGAACACTACTTGATAATTTTAGTGAGAGATCATCTTAAAATGCTACCGTCAATCAAAGCAAGATAAGATGCATAAAGGATAAACATCACATGCAATCAATATAAGTGATATGATATGGCCATCATCATCTTGTGCTTGTGATCTCCATCTCCGAAGCACCGTCGTGATCACCATCGTCACCGGCGCGACACCTTGATCTCCATTGTAGCATCGTTGTCGTTTTCGCCATCTATTGCTTCTACGACTATCGCTACCGCTTAGTGATAAAGTAAAGCAATTACAGGCGTTGCATTTCATACAATAAGCGACAACCATATGGCTCCTGCCGATTGCCGATAACCGGTTACAAAACATGATCATCTCATACAATAAAATATAGCATCACGTCTTGACCATATCACATCACAACATGCCTGCAAAAACAAGTTAGACGTCCTCTACTTTGTTGTTGCAAATTTTACGTGGCTGCTACGGGCTTAAGCAATAACCAATCTCACCTACACATCAAAACCACAGCGATAGTTTGTCAAGTTGATGTTGTTTTAACCTTCGCAAGGACCGGCGTAGCCACACTCGGTTCAACTAAAGTTGGAGAAGCCGACACCGCTAGTCACCTGTGTGCAAAGCACGGCGGTAAAACCAGTCTCGCGTAAGCGTCTGGCGTAATGTCGGTCGGGCGCTTCATCCAACAATACCGCTGAACCAAAGTATGACATCTTTGGTAAGCAAGTATGAGTTATATCGCCCACAACTCACTTGTGTTCTACTCGTGCAAATAACATCAAACCATAAAAACCTGGCTCGGATGCCCTTTGTTGGGGAGCGTAGTAATTTCAAAAAATTCCTACGCACATGCAAGATCATGGTGATGATATAGCAACGAGGGAGAGTGTTGTCTACGTACCCTCGTGAGACCGAAGCGGAAGCGTTGGACGCAGCGTAGAGGAAGTAGTCATCGTCCTCCGGTCCGACCGATCCAAGCACCGTTACTCGGCACCTCCGAGTTCTTGACACGCGTACAGCTCGATGGCGCACCCTCGATCTCAATCCAGTAGAGGCTCGAGGGGAATTCCGTCAACCGACGGCGTGGTGGCGATCTTGATGTTCTCTGTCGCAGGCTTCGCCTAAGCCCGCTACAATATGATCGAGGTGTAATATCGTGGAGGGGGCACCGCACACGGCTAAGGAGCGATCAATGATCAACTTGTGTGTTCTAGGGTGCCCCTACCCCGTATATAAAGGAGGGAGGGAGGAGGTGGCCGACCTCAAGGGGGCGCCATAGGAGGGGGAAACCTACTCCAAGTAGGTTTCCTCTCTTTCCTTATCTTATTTGGAGAGGGAAGGAAGGAGTACTAGTATTAGGAAGGAGTACTAGTAGTAGGAAGGAAGAGGGGAAGGAGAAAGGAAGGGGGCGGCCCCCTCCCCAGTCGGATTGGGCTTGGGGCGCGCCTCCCTTGCTCCTTCTCTCTTCCTCCTACATGGGCCCAATAAGGCCCATATACCTCCCGGGGGTTCGGTAACCTCCGGAGCTCCAAACTTCTCCGGAACCTTTCCGGTGTCCAAATATATCCGTCCAATATATCGATCTTTATGTCTCGACCATTTGAGACTCCTCGTCATGTCCGTGATCATATCAGGGACTCGAACAACCTTGGTACATCAAAATATATAAACTCATAATATAAGCATCGCCGAAACCTTAAGCGTGCGGACCCTACGGTTCGAGAACAATGCAGACATGACCGAGACACGTCTTTGGTCAATAACCAATAGCGGGACCTGGATGCCCATATTGGTTCCTACATATTCTACGAAGATCTTTATCGGTCAAACCGCATAACAACATACTTTGTTCCCTTTGTCATCGGTATGTTACTTGCCCGAGATTTGATCGTCGGTATCAAATACCTAGTCCAATCTCGTTACCAGCAAGTCTATTTACTGGTTCTGTAATACGTCATCTCATAACTAACTCATTAGTTATATGCTTGCAAGGCTTAAGTGATGAGTATTACCGAGAGGGCCCAAAGATACCTCTCCGACAATCGGAGTGACAAATCCTAATCTCGGATTATGCCAACTCAACATGAACCTTCGGAAACACCTGTAGAGCACCTTTATAATCACCCAGTTACGTTGTGACGTTCGGTAGCACACAAAGTGTTCTTCCGGTACACGGGAGTTGCACAATCTCATAGTTGCAGGAACTTTGTATAAGTCATGAAGAAAGCAATAGCAGTATACTAAACGATCAAGTGCTAGGCTAACAAAATGGGTCATGTCAATCACATCATTCTTCTAATGATGTGATCCCACTAATCAAATGACAACACATGTCTATGGTCAGGAAACATGACCATCTTTGATTAATGAGCTAGTCAAGTAGAGGCATACTAGTGACTATATGTTTGTCTATGTATTCACACATGTATCATGTTTCCGGTTAATACAATTCTAGCATGAATAATAAACATTTATCATGATGTGAGGAAATAAATAATAACTTTATTATTGCCTCTAGGGCATATTTCCTTCACCTCCTCCTCCCCGGGAGGCCAAGCCAACAGCCGTGCTGGCACAACGCTGGTTATGAGTTCCAGTTCACCACTGTTGAGTATATATGTTATGTGCATATTGTGTATTGGACCTGCTGACGAGCTTGGTTTTTGTGTCAAGGACGTTCGAACCAGGATGGTACTTCATAGATGTGACAGCCTCGACGAGCTCTATCCGGTGTTTTCGTCGTCCTCCTCCACCACCGCACCGGTTGCTCTCTCCGTCGGTGTCGATCTCTGACACGCTCGTCTAGGTCATCCCAACCCCGTCACACTTTGTCATATTCTTAGGAGTTTCAGTTTTAGTTGTAATAAGATAAAGGATCACACCTGTCATGCCTGTCGTGTCGGCAAACATGCTCGTCTCCCGTTTAATAACTCCACCACCATAGCTTCTTTTCCTTTTCAGTTGATTCATAGCGACGTGTGGACCTCTCCAGTTCCTAGTAATTCGGGCTACTTATATTATCTGGTTATCCTTGATGATTATTATCACTATGTGTGGACGTTTCCTTTACGACAAAAGTCGGGTGCACTCTCCACTTTGAAGGCTTTTTACTCCTATGACAATGGAAAAGAGTTCGACAACCTTGCTTTCCGCACTTTTCTGTCGCACCATGGCACAATTTTTTTGTCTCACATGCCCATATACTTCACAGCAGAACGGTCGAGCCGAACGCGTCCTTCGCATTCTGAATGACTGCGTTCGCATGCTCCTATTCCATGCTAATGTGCTGCCTCATTTCTGGCCGGACACACTCACTACTGCTTCACTTCTCCTTAACCTTCGCCCCTGCCGTCCGTGGTGGAACTATGCACCTCACCATCTTCTCTTAGTTACACCCCCATCTTATGATGGCTTGCGTATTTTCGGGTGCCTTTGCTATCCTAGCACTATCGACTCCGCTCCTCACAAACTCGCACCTCATTCTGTCGCTTGCATCTTTGTCGGCTACCCCTCCAACTCCAAGGGATATCGGTGCTACGATCCCGTCTCCCACCGTGTGTTCACTTCCCGACACGTTTACTTTGACGAGCATGTGTTTCCGATTCAGCAGATACCCCCAGTTGTTCCTCCCGCCACCGGTGACGCGGGCTCCTCGACGCCTCTCCCAGGGGCTCGCGTGCCTCTCTTGGCCCGCTCCTGGCTTTGAGGCGCGCCCCCGCATGCGGTGCCTCCTACATCCGCGGCGTTGGTGCCCCCGGCGCCCCCAACGTTGGCGCCCGCGGCCCCCATGGCCCCCACGGTGCCCGCGGCCCCCGCGGCCCCCTTGGCGCCCACACCCCCTCCCGGCGCCACCGGCGCCCCCAACACCTGTGGCCGGTCCGGTCACCCGCGTCCGTACGGGCGTTTTTCGCCCGAGATCGCGCTATGGCTCGGATGACTACGTCCATGCGGCGTCCACCTCTGAGCCGTCGTCGTTGCCGTTGTCGTCCTCCGTTCGAGCCACTCTTCGTGACCCGCTCTGGATGGCTGTGATGCAAGAAGAGTTTGATGCCCTATTGCACAACCGGACGTGGCAGCTTGTTCCCCGTTCCGGGCACACAAACGTGATTATCTGGAAGTGGGTCTTTAATTACAAGCTCCGTCCTGATGGTACCCTTGATCACTACAAAGCGTTGGGTCGTTCGTGGCTTCCAACAGCGTGCTGCATCGACTTCATTGACACCTTCTCTCCGGTCGTCAAGCCCGGCACGATACGCACGGTTCTCTACCTTACGGTCTCCCGTGCTTGGCCGGTGCACCAGATGAACGTCTCCAACGCCTTCCTCCATGGTAACCTTGAGGAGCAGGTCTTCTGCCAGCAGCCCACCAGGTTTGTTGACCCGGTGCTTCCCGACCACGTGTGCCTGCTTTCGCGGTCCTTGTACGGACTCAAGCAGGCTCCGCGCACTTGGTACCAGTGCACGGCGTTTCTCCACCATCTTGGGTTCCGCTCTACCCGTTCGGACGCCTCGCTCTTCCTCTACCATCAGGCCTCTGATACGGCCTACTTGCTGCTTTATGTTGACGACATCATCCTGACGGCATGTATGGCTGGTCTCCTTAGTCAGCTCACGACTCATCTTCACGCTGAGTTCCCCATCAAGGACTTAGGTCCTTTGCACTACTTCCTCGGTGTCGAGGCGGTGCGCCGTACGGATGGCTTCTTGCTTCATTAGCGGATGTACGCTCACGAGCTCCTGGAGCGTGCTGGCATGCTTAACTGCAAGCCTGCCGCTACGCCTGTTGATACAAAGGCCAAGCTTTCTGCCACGGATGGTTCTCCTGCTTCGGATGCTGCTTTCTATCGGTCTATCGTTGGTGCTCTCTAGTACCTCACTCTGACTCGACCAGAGATCCAGTATGCCGTGCAGCAGCTATGTCTTCATATGCATGCTCCTCGAGACGTTCACTGGGCTGTCGTCAAGCGGATTCTCCGCTATATCTGTGGCACTATGGATCTTGGTGTCACGCTTCACGCCTCCGCCGACACCGCCCTCACCGCCTACTCCGATGCAGACTAGGCGGGCTGCCCTGACACTCGTCGCTCCACTTCGGGCTATTGTGCCTACCTTGGACCCTCACTTATCTCGTGGTCGTCCAAGCGGCAGCCTATGGTCTCTCGTTCCAATGCTGAGGCTGAGTATCGTGCGGTGGCCAACGCCGTCGCCGAGTGTTCGTCGCTTCGCCAGCTGTTTCAGGAGCTCTCTTGCCCTGTTGACCGTGCCACGGTGGTCTACTGCGACAATGTCTCGGCGGTCTACCTCTTCGCTAACCCGGTGCATCATCGACGAACCAAGCATATTGAGTGGGATATTCATTTTGTTCGGGAACAGGTGGCTCTTGGCCATATTCGTGTTTTACACGTCCCTACTTCCCAACAATTTGCCGATATCATGATCAAGGGCTTGCCTACGGCGTTATTTAAAGAGTTTCGGTCCAATCTTTGCGTCACCTGTGGTGCCGCTTCGACAGTGGGGGTAGGGGTGTTGAGTATATGTGTTATGTGCATATTGTGTATTGGAACCGCCTCCTAGTTCCTTGTATAGTTGAGGTCTGTGGTCTATCTTTATACATCATATATATATGTGACTATGCACGTAGAGTAATACATCGTGCAATCATAATCTTATACAACCGCCACTGGTTGTGAGGACCAGTGCGCCGCGGTTGATGTCGCCGACCAGTCGGACAACTCTGCTTTGTAGTGGTCGGTCAGCGGCCGTTGTCTCCATCAGGGAGGATGAGTCTGCGTCTCGCCGAGCTCTGGATGCTGAGCCGCGAGCCGCGGATGCGCGCTGCGCGCGTTGCCGGTGACGCCTAGTCACATATCACGGACGACGTCCGCCCCGTACCCATGGATCGGCGGCGCTGCGCCCTGTCTCTGGAGCGTTGGGACAGGGCCGTCCGAGCAGCCGGACCCCGCGGGTAAGTAACGCTATTGCTCCTCCGCCAACCAGCGTAGTGAGGCCGTCGCCGCCACGGCCAGCTTATGGTAAATAATTCCTCAAATTCTTGCTTGGAGTACTACACGCTCGATCCGAGCGATTCAATTTTAGGCCCCGCTTGGATTCCCTGTAAAGTTTTACAAGTGTATATTGATTACCCCTGTAAATTACTGGAGATCAGTAAAATACAACCGGATGTACAAGTGGAGTCTACGGCGCGCTTGGTTCGTCTTGTTTCTCACTTGGTTCAGGGAGTCTTCCCATGCGTTGTGCCGTTGGCGGCGGGAACACAATGAACTGCAAGGCCGGCGGCCGACGGTGCCAGCTAGACGCCCCCACCATGCCCGTGTTCCTCGGCCCTCCCTGTGGCGGAGCGGGGCCACGACGGCTGCGGGATCTGGCTGCAGTGCCGGCGCGCGGAGGTGCTCCGGCGGCGGTGCGAGAAGGCGCTCCGGCGACGTCACGGACGCGGCGGCAGCATTAGCCCGAAGCTCGGTGGCGATGTGGCAGGACTGCAAGAGGCGACGGGCCGACGGCCCTTGAGTTTGACAGTGGTGTCTCCGGTGAACGGCGGCGGCTGCGGAGCTTGCTTTGGTTGCTGATACGAGGAAAAACGACGGAAGGAGCAGTGTTTTGGAAACAGGCGGATTACCAGTGGATTACAACTGTAACGTAAAACCAGGGGTAAATTTTACAATGCGAAAACGACATTCCAAGTACTCCGGAGGTTTTTCGTTACGGAGGTATCTTTTCCACGTGTAATTGGCTACAAAACGACCAACCAAGTGCGGCCTTAGTTGAGGGCTTTGCTCCTTTGCTCTATATGGATGCCAACCGATAATTCTAAACACACGGATGTTTACAGGGCCAGTACGGGATCTCTCTTCTAACTAATCTCTACCCCCACTGATTTTTCAGGCGGGGGTGGGCCCCTTCACATGATTTGATCCAATCAGAAGATCCCATGCAGGCCTCTCTATTGATCCCGTAATACCCCGTCCGTGTGTGTACCATTGCTCGATGCCAACACCCTTATTCTTGGTGGCTTCCCATTCCCTGTTAAAGCAAATACTGTTTGCTGATAACGTCATGTAAAACAAGGAATACAAATGTATCTATATATCTTTCATCGATGATCTCTGTACATTATATATCCCTGAAGGGACGCGGACGAATGGACATATCCATTCGGGAGGGAGCGAGGAGAAACACGACGGTTAGAAAAGGCTAATCGCCTGTCGGTTTACAAGGTGAAGATTATCCATAATTAATTATATCTAATTAGTTATTAACAAGCCCATCGAGCTTTTCTACACCCATGTAATGTTACGTGGTGAGGCGCTTAGATAAAAGACGTGACCGATTTTAACTGGTGAATAGTGGGACGCGGGTCCACCTGAGAATTAGGGGGCTGATTAATTAGTTAGAAAGGAAGTTTACGTACAGAACGTAAAAACATTATGTAGGTGTAGCATTTTCCTAGCCCATTACGTAAGCGCCTCACCACGTAACATTATGTGGGTGTAGCAAAGCTCCAGTCAGGGTTATCTTTCCCATCACCGGAGATTGAGAGTCTCCTGCTCGCTGCCGCCACGATCGACGCACGCATTCATCTCCATGAAACGGCATCTACAAATACACATAAAACAACATCATTAATCGTTCCTAATTCTTGGCCTTCTGTTACCCTACAAATGCGGAAGAAGGCTTAATATTCGCATCGCATATCACCCATGGACACGACCAGACGGATCCTGTTTGTTAGAGTTAGGATATATAGCAGTACATGATCATCTTGGAATACAAGGCAACGTAGAATAATATCCTACACTATCCTAACTTTCCTAATAGCCACGATACTCAACATCCCCCCTAGTCACAACGGTAGCGACGCAAACGGTGAGACTGGAGAAGAATTCAAAGGTAAGCAGATGGACCCCCTCCCCCTAGTCGTAACGGTCGATGCATCGCGGAAGTCATGGCTGGAGTGAAAAGCGACGAGTTTGCTCAAGCAAGGCGGTAGCCCTTTGTGCCGATGTCAATGTAGCCGAGAGCGTAGGGTGGTGTAGCCATTGTTGAGGTAACCGTGGTCAATGTCGAGTCGGGGTGGCCGGTGTCGAGGTAGTCGCCGTGGAACGAGAAGAAGAGCGGCGGCGGTGGCTTGAGGAGGAGGCGGCGGCTAGGTCAGAAGCGCGGCGACGATGCTCGAAGTAGGCAAGAAAGAACCCGACAGCGTGACGAGGACCAGCGCAGACGGTGGCGTTCCCGCACCTAGGGAGGCGGCGCGACGCATACCACGTAGAAGTCGACGCGCTGGGACGGCGGAGTGGACCGCGCGCCGTGACGCTACGGCCCGAAGGGGCAACGCAGTGGCAGCTCGCACGTCGGGGATACGACGGGGAAGACCTCAGGGCGGTTTCAGGGACCGCGTACCACGTTCGCTACGACTCGACGGGGTGACACAGCGGCAGCGCGTGGGTCGGTGCAGCCTTGGGGACGGCCTAGAGCATACGGCCTCGGGACGGCGGTTGACCGCGGGCCGCGGCACTATGGCCCAAAGGGGCGACACAGCGGCAGCGCGCGGGTTGGTGCAACCACGGGAACTGCCTCAAGGCGACGGCGGCGACCACGTGCCGCGACGCTATGGCCCGAAGGGGGGACGCAGCGGCGGCGCGGATTGGTGTAGCCACGGGGAGAACCACAGGGCGGCGGTGCTGCGGCCCGACGGGGCGACGTAGTGGTAGCCCGTTGCTCGAACGGTGGTGGGGCGCGCTCGGCGACATGGCGGTGATGGCCGGCATAGGGCGGCGGGCGGGCTGACGCACGGATGGCGGCTGGCCCCGACAGGCCGCCTCTGCGCGTGGCTGCCGGGTTGGAGGAGAGGCCGGCTGGTCGCGCCGGGGTCAAAGTAAAGGCGTGCGAAGGTCGACGGCGGCGGTGGGCGACACAAACCGATCAAGCATAGATCGAAAAAACAAAAAGAGAACACTGATCAAGATGACTGACGGGAGAGAGAAAAACCCGGAGCAAATGCTCGAGAAAAAGACTTTCTAGGGCAGCCAGTCAACAACGCCGGCGAGCTAACCCTAGGTACGGGCGGCGCGGCCCCCGGCGGCGGTCATGGAGGCCGACCGCCTCGGGGGCGGCGCGCGGGTGCGGAAGTGGCGGCTGCTAGGGTTTAGGATCGAGGTAAAGCTGATACCATGTTAGAAGGAAGAGAGAGGATTGAGGGAATAGTTGATTTATTGCTTGAGCCTCGTGTGCATATATTTAGGAGTACATGATCATCTTCAAGTACAAGGCAAGGTAGAATAATATCCTGCACTATCCTTTTTATTGGAAATGGAGGTATGCCCCCGGCCTCTGCATCATGATGATGCATGCAACCATCTTATTAAAAAGTCTCGAAGTAGCACAAAGTCGTTAAAGTATTACAACTCGCTAAAGGAGCGGAAAAATAAAAGAAAAGTACGTGCTCAAGATCACAACCAGTATGGCAATGTAAAGGACAAGCTCCCTGACTTCTATCCTGTTATGTGACCGCCATCCAAACCGGTTGAATATAGCCAGTGCTACCATCTCCCACTGGTTGCACCCAGTAACCAAAGTCTCCCTGGAGTCCATAGGAGTGAGTAAGGACCACGTACAAATCCACGCGGTAGCTCTGAAGATAACCTGCAAGAAAGTTAAAGTATGTTGTATGTTAAAAATCATATCATTCCTGCAATTCCATATAGCCCATATGAGCGCACATATTCCAATCCGGATATGAGCCGCGATAATAGTATCAACCCCAGCTAACCACGTTCCAAACAACGATTCAATGTCGACTGGTGGATTAATGTTAAAGATTATATGAATCATTCGCCAAAGCAATTTGGCAACTGGGCACCCTAAGAATAAGTGTTGTATTGTTTCACACAAAAACAACAACGTGAACTACCTACCCTTCGCCTCTTTAGTAAGTTATCTTTCGTGAGGATCACTTGCTTGTGGATGAACCACATAAAGATTTTCATATGCAAGGGAATTTTAACCTTCCAAATATGTAGTGATCTGGAGATTGGGCCAGAATTAATCAGATCCATGTAGAAAGATTTCACCATAAGCTTGTGCATGCCCCCGTCAATTCCTTTGAGTTTCATTCTTGCGAACATACTCCCCAGGAGGGATACTTAACGCGTTAGCTACAACACTGCACGGGTCGAGTCGCACAACACCTAGTATCCATCGTTTACGGCTAGGACTATTGGGGTCTCTAATCCCACTTGCTCCCCTAGCTTTCGTCTCTCGATGTCGATGTCGGCCCGTGAGTGCTTTCGCCGTTGGTGTTCTTTCCGATCTCGATGCATTTCACGCTCCACGGAAATTCCCTCTGCCCTACCGTACTCCAACTTGGTAGTTTCCACCACTTTGTCGAGGTTGAGCCACAGGATTTGACGGCGGACTTGAAAAGCCACCTATAGACGCTTTACGCCCAATCATTCCAGATAACGCTTGCATCCTCTGTCTTACCGCGGCGGCTGGCACCTGTTTTTGGTTAACTTCCAGTGTAATGAATCAGGCTAGTCTGATAATTGAACATCTATCAATCGCCAGACCAGGTGCATCCAGGCCGTCCATCGCTCACCAACTAACGCACGTCTGAATTGAATATTCAAGGGAGTCGTTTGAAAGACTATGCCTACGTAGTCCTTCTTACGTTGCACGATGTTATATAGGGTGGGATATTGTATGGCTAGGGGCGTCTCACCTAACCACGTGTCCTCCCAAAATCTTGTTGACATCCCATTGCCAACCAAGAATTTGACCCTATGAAAGAAACATTCTTTCGTTCGCATGAGTCCCTCCAAAATGGCGAATCAGTTGGTTTCACGGTGACCTGGGTAAGCGTCTTCAAATGTAAATACTTACTGCATAGAATCTGAGCCCACATACCTTCCGGCTCAGTCTCTAACCTATAGAGCCATTTACTCATAAGACATTTATTCTTAATTTCCAAGTTCTCAATACCGAGGCCCCCCTGGTCCTTGGGTCGGCAAAGAATATCCCAACGAGCGATACTGTACTTCTTCTTGGCCTCATATGACTGCCAGAAGAACCAAGATCTAAAGAAATCAAGTCTTTTCCGCACCCCTTTCGGTATCTCGAAGAAAGATAGTAGGAACATTGGCATACTAGTAAGTACTGAATTAATCAATACTAGCCGTCCTCCATACGACATTAGTTTGCTCTTCCAGCAAACTAAGCTTTTTTTTCAATTTTATCTTCGATGCACTTCTATTCTTTATTAGATAACTTACGGTGATGAATCGGTATGCCCAAATAATTGAAAGGCAAAGAACCTAATTCACACCCAAACAATTGTTTGTATGTGTCTCGCTCTTCTTTGGCCTTACCAAAGGAGAACAACTCACTCTTGTGAAAGTTTATTTTTAATCCACACAATTGTTCAAAGAGACATAATATGAGTTTCATATTTCGCGCTTTTGCAATGTCATGATCCATAAATAGGATAGTGTCGTCAGCGTATATTAAAATGGAGACTCCCCCATCTACAAGATGAGGGACTAGCCTCTCCACTTGACCGTTTTGCTTGGCTCTGCTTATAAGAATGGTCAACATATCAGCCACTATATTAAATAGGAGAGGAGAAATTGAATCCCCTTGTCTCAATCCCTTACGTGTCTCAAAGTAGTGACCTATATCATCGTTAACCTTAATGTCGACACTCCCCTTCTGGACTCAAGAACTCACTTGGTTCCACTAAATCTCACTAAATCCTTTCATGTGCATTGCCTGTTGAAGAAATGGCCATTTTATGTTATTATATGCCTTCTCAAAATCCACTTTGAAGATAACCCCATCTAGCTTCTTCGGATGAATTTCATGCAAAGTTTCATGCAGGACGACAACCCTTTCAAGAATGTGTCTCCCGGGCATGAAAGCTGTCTGGCTCGGTTACACCATCCAGTGAGCAATCCATGTCAATCTATTGGTGCCCACTTTTGTGAATATTTTGAAACTCACGTTAAGAAGACATATTGGCCTGAATTGTTCGATCTGAACTGCCTCCTCTTTCTTTGGCAACAGCGTAATCATGCCAAAGTTAAGATGGAACAGTTCTAAATGACCGTTAAAAATCATGAAACATAGGCATAAGATCATCTTTAATAATATGCCAAAATTTCATAAAGAATTCCACGGGAAACCCATCTGGTCCCGGTGCTTTGTTTGGTTTAATTTGTGAAATTGCATCCAACACCTCTTTCTCAGTAAACGGTGTAGATAGAATATCGTTCTCCTCTGCCTGAAGCTGAGGTATATCTCCAATAACAGATTCATTAAGGGACACCGTTCTTGCCTCCGGAGGCCCAAAAAGTTTTTTATAATAATTAGAGATATATGCTTTCAGATTCTCATGACCTACAATTGTCCCTTCATCCTTTTCAAGCTGAATTATTTTCTTCTTTCTATGTTTACCATTCACAATCATATGAAAGAATTGTATATTGTCATCCCCTTGGACAACCTTGAGCACATTAGCACGCAATGCCCACTTGAGCTCTTCTTCTCTAAGAAGGCCTCGTAGGTGTTGCTCGGCTTCGGATTTTGAGCTCTGCTCAGCTACGGTAAGAAGGTTCACTTCATATTTCAAATCTGGAGCATCTATTAATTGGATGAGTCGCTCTTTTTCTTGTCTGTATATCCCACTCTTGTTTCTGGCCCAACCTCGTAAAAACTATCATAAATGTCCAATTTTGTTCTGCCATCTCTCAACACTGGATCTTCTCCTAACAGGTTTTGCCCATTGGCGTGCGATGATGTCCATAAAGTTTTCTTTCTCGAACCAGCCTAGTTTGAAAGAGAAAGCATTCTTGTTCGCGATATGTGTCGCATCTCCCGAGTCTACTAGTAATGGTGTGTTCTGAGATTGCCCTCTGCATCGCATGCACCGACACTAATGGGTATTTTTGTTCCCATTTCACACTAGCGAGCACCCTATCCAGCTTCTCATAAGTTGGAGTGGGCCACGAATTGGCCCATGTATATTGTCTACCTGTGAGCTCTATTTCTCTCAACCTAAGACTTTCAATAATCATGTTAAACATCATAGATCAACGACCATCGAAGTTGTCATTATTCTTTTCATCTCTCCTCATTATGTTAAAATCCCATCCGACAAGGATTGGAAGGGTCTCGTCCCCACAAATCCGCACCAAGTCGGCTAAAAAATCTGGTTTAAGTTCGGGTTGTGCTGCCCCATAAACCGCTACGAGAGACCAACGGAAGCCATCCAATTTCGATCTCACCTGAAACTTGACCGCAAAGTCCCCCCAGACCACATTAATTACCTCAAGCGTTTCACACCGAACCCCTAGCAAAATCCCACTCGATCTTCCTCTAGGAGGTAAACAGTGCCAGTCAAAATCGATTCCTCCGGATGGAGTTCAAAGGAATTGTGAGGTGAAATTATCCCGCCCTATTTCAAGTAGAGCAATGAAATCTAATTTTTGTTCTACCATTGTCTCTGCCAAGAACCTTCCTTTAGCGAAGTTAGCTAGACCTCTGCTATTCCAAAAGATCTCTTTCATAGATCATCATAAATTTTTTTCTTAAGCTTAACCCTAGCACTCCTACGAACCACCGAACTAGGATATATTTTCCGTTTCCAGGGTCTCTTGGGCTTCTCCCCATCACCCCGCGGGAATGTATGATCGGCAGAACTCGAGACATTATCCTCCGTCATTAGAGGCTCTACAACGTCTGCAGTCTCCGACCCTTCCTCATCTTCGACCTCCGTATTAGGCAAGAGATTATTACATATGTTTGTAAGAGCAGCCATTCCTAAATTTTTCATGTCACCATCATTCATAGGTCGGACTGATGCGAGATTATGAATTATCTCAGAAGCTCTCTCCGCTTCTAAATCTAAAAGATAATTTACCAATTTCGCCACCTCCTTCTCATTCGAACCCAAAGAAATTCCTAATCCGTTTGCTTTATCGATAATTTCATGATCGGTAAAATGCAAAATTGAACAACTCGTATCGAAGGACATACCTGTAGTTGCCTCGACATCTCGAAGCTTGGCCGCCGTCATGGTGCCTGCTAACTGCAGGTCATCGGCATCTTGTTGACCCTGTATCTGGTCACTGACACGCCTGCCAGCCATCATCGGATCCATGATCCCACCAAAAGCGATCAACTCCTCTATAGTCCTCTCCCGAGGCGCCTGTGCCCCGTTCCCGCGCCCATCCCTTGTTGCTGTGGAAGATGGGAGGGGCCTGGTCGAGTGGAAGCCACCACCAGAAGCGACGGGAGAGCGAGACCGTGGAGCCACCTGCTCAACAGTCCCACTCCCCGCCAGCCCGCCATCATGGCGAGGACTCGTCACTGTCGTGGATCAGCTGCGGGCCTCCTGACTGCATCGGCTGGTGCTGTCCCGCAGGGAGAGGACGCCACGAGCCTCCTGCTCGTGCCCCTCCCCAAGGTGCGTAGAGGTCACCGCATGGGAGAAGATGAAGGAAATATGCCCTAGAGGCAATAATAAAGTTGTTATTTTATATTTCCTTGTTTCATGATAAATGTTTATTATTCATGCTAGAATTGTATTAATCGGAAACTTGATACATGTGTGGATACATAGACAAAACACCATGTCCCTAGTAAGCCTCTACTAGACTAGCTCGTTATTCAAAGATGGTTAAGTTTCCTAACCATAGACATGTGTTGTCATTTGATGAACGGGATCACATCATTAGGAGAATGATGTGATGGACAAGACCCATCCGTTAGCATAGCATATTGATCGTTAAGTTTTATGGCTATTGCTTTCCTCATGTCAAATACATATTCCTCTGACTATGAGATTATGCAACTCCCGAGTACCGGAGGAATGCCTTATGTGCTATCAAACATCACAACATAACTGGGTGATTATAAAGATGCTCTATAGGTATCTCCGAAGGTGTTTGTTGGGTTGGCATAGACCGAGGGTAGGATTTGTCACTCCAAGTATTGGAGAGGTATCTCTGGGCCCTCTCGGTAATGCGCATCATAAGAAGCCTTTGCAAGGAAAGTGACTAATGTGTTAGTTGCAGGACGATGCATTATGGAATGAGTAAAGAGACTTGCCGGTAATGAGATTGAACTAGGTATGAAGATACCGACGATCGAATCTCGGGCAAGTAACATACTGATGGACAAAGGGAATAACGTACACTACAAAAAAATACACTTCCGTGATGATACGTGTTTGTCATAGTACGGCGCATTTTCTGTCATGCATGTACATCCATGATGATTTTATGACAGAATCAAGATAGTCATACCTGTGTTGTCATAGAAGTGTTCCATGACATTACCAAAATTATCATCACGGAAGTGTCCACTTCCATGACGATAAATCACGCGTCACAGAAGTGCTTTTGTCAAGGATGACCGACACGTGGCATCCACCGTAACGGAACGCCGTTAAGCTATCGGGTCGGGTTTTGGATCCGATAACCCGTTAACAGCCCTGACCAATGAGGATTTTCCACGTGTAAAATCATCATTGGCTGGAGGAAACATGTGTCGGCTCATCGTTGGGACAGATGTCATCCACTCATTGGACAGAAGGCACCTATGATACATCGACACGTGGCATGGCCCAACAGAGGCCCATTCTTGTGAAAAGGCCGGCCCATTTGACTTGGTCAAAAGGTGGCGGGCCGGCCCATGTAAAGCATGTTAATGGCCTGTTCGCATATAGCTCATTTACAGCCCGCTAACCCAAGGCCCGTTATGCCCTATCCGAATTAGGCCCAATAGCGTCATCTGGGCCATCCAATATAATCCAGCCCGTTTTCACTTCTGGCCCATGTATGGCCCATGACGTCTTTCGGCCCATATGAGGCCCCGTGTAACTCTTGGCCTATTAACGGCCCGTGGTGAAACTGGCCCGTAATGAACAGTGTATCACTTTACACTCGTTAACGGCCCGTGGTGAAACTGGCCCGTAATGAATGGTGTATCACTTTATACCCATTAACGACCCGTTATTCCATTGGGCTGTTTCCAACCCATGTTATCTTTCGGCCTTCTCAGAGCCCATTTATTCTTGGGCTCATTTCCAGCATTCGTTTACTTACGGCCCGTTACTGTCATTTTCTGCTTGTGGGTCAAATTCAGCCCGTGGTTCCAGTCGGCCCGTTTGTGGTCCGTTAATACATTGGGCCATTTTCATAGCGTCATCAAATACGGCCTATTAACGATGGCCCGTTATGGTCGGCCCATGAATGGATGATTCCAACTCTAGCCCGTTTCGACCATAATGCGGCTGTTATTGGACCATGTTTGTAATCGATCATCTTGCGCCGTATAAGGCCCATTGATGATCTGCCCGTAGAAGGCCCATTGTTTCTACGCCCGTAGAAGGCCCACAGATTTCTGCCCGTAGAAGGCCCACTATTTCTACGGCCCGTAGGAGGCCCAGTGTCACTACAGTAAATATTAGCCCATGGTTATTGTGGCCTAGTTTTAAAAAATAGGTTATTGCAGCCACTAGCAAACCGCAGAAGAACTGCAATGACTACAAGCAAACAAATAAACAAGACAACAAGGAAATAAATAAGCAAGCAACTTACGCTAGGCTATCACGGCTATCACACATATTACATCCACTGGGCATCAAAGTTCGCCACCGATTGCAAATAAGCGCGCCGACAAAAGAATATACAAAACGAGAGAACTTCATAAGGCACTAGGCACTGCTAGGTCAGCCCCCCAAACAGTGAAGAAGTGAGTAGACCTCGGTTGTGTCGTGATAGTTGCATCAACACTAGATTTAAGGCATGCTGGTGCACACGGCAGTCCTGTGACATATTCATTGCTTCTTTGACTTCAAGTCGGAGCTGAGCTGAAGCAAGCCTTTCTGCTTTAAGTTGAGACTGAAGAAGTCAAACTGATTGAGGCAGGGACTGCACAGAGGTTTTCTCTCACCTGCTGGTGAGTAGCTTCAACTCACTGTCTTCATCAAGATAGGACCTTGGGGTCATCTCGCTATCCTCAAGATGGTTTGGCTCACTATCTTCCCTAAAGTTCTGCCTAGCGTAAGAGAAACGACTCTGAAAGAGAAACAAGGAGACATGTAACAGGTTTCACAATTATATAACCAAATAAATGGATCTGTTCTGCATAAGGAACATGTTTTTACAACTACAATTTGAAACTGGTAGTTGTTGCAAACATCCAATCAGATGCAAACAGCAATGCAAACAGCTGTGGAGTAAATGATGCCTATCCAAATCTATACTAGAACAAAGTTTGAAGGCTTGAGAAGGATGAACTTACATTACATGTTAACACGGGCTGGACAAAGCCCTTGTCCATGTTGATGGAAGGATAATTCAATAAATTCCCCAAAGAAAATTATTTATAAGCGTTGCCATTATTCTACATTTTGCAAAGAGTAAATATAGGTCAAATAATATTGGAAGAAACAGAGGATAATGAAGCTCAAGTGCGGTGATGATACATAATCAAATAGCAATTAATTCAAGACAACGTTACAAGGAAAAAGGAGAGAGGTCTTGACAAGAGCAATGCAGAGCCCATTATTGTTTTGAGATCGTATGATCCTTTGAGCAAGGAGATTCATCTGAAATTAGTTTTCATACAAGAGAGAAGGTAAGGCACAAGCTGAAATTTAGGAGTTCAAATTTTGAATTGATATCATAGGCGATGCGTGATTTGGGCTCCCAGCAGTTCTAATAGGGTTTGGCCCTTTGGAGTAGGGGTAAAGTGTGGTATAGTTGGGCATGTGTTTTCTGTGGCTATTGATCTATCTGATTTAACAGGTATCACTACCTTTTCCAAATACCTAGTTTGTACTCCTTGACGATCTGCACTCACCCTCTTCCTTTTGGACATCTATTACGAAAAAACAACATTTGACTGGAAAAACATAGTGTGACGACACATGGAATAGGTACAGAAAATGGATAGGTATATGATGCTTAAACTAAGCAGATGGTGTAACAAAGTAGAAGTAATGCAAGAGGTCAGATGCAAAATATGTGCGACCAATACAACTTTGCAAAGTTAGAGCAAGCACCTTGATGGGTGAATAAGATAGGCCATCCTCCACCATGCCAAGTTTGTTAGCCAGTGGATTGTTCCGCAATATTCCTCTCGTGTGCCCATTCTCATATTCATTTTGATAATGTTCAATATCTGACATGCATAAAAACATAAAAACAAGTGAAATTTTCTTTGTAATGCAGAAGTGATTCTAATCCAATACTGCCTCCCTGTAAACCCCTTTGTGCTATCTCTGTAATTCTTTTAAAAGATGCCATGCATGTTGTAATTTGTTGTGTGCATTAATATAATGTGGCCTACTACTCAAAATATGAGAGCTCCAAAAGTGATGACACTTCGCAGATGACAGCTTCAACATATAGTAAAGAAGAACAAGACGACCTGACCTGACAGATTCAAAATATACTAAGGGAGAACAACTCGACCTGACCAGTCGACCGCGAGAGAAGAGTATCATCTTAAAGAAGAGCAGAAGAGCAAGCAGATTGAAGATATTACAAGTCTTTCAATACAATGTTGGTTGGCTACCCATGATGAACCAGAGCGCACAGAGAAATACTATTCTTTCCGGTCTCTCCATATGTGGCTCACATGCATTTCAAAACTAAAGTAGGAACATTTAGCTAACCAATTAAACATCTCTCAGTTTTACTTCAGCAATAATATCAGATATGAATTTGTACAACTAAGCTTGTTTAGCTCAATGGGTGGAGCAGTGCTATTACGACACGAACCACGTAGGCTGATTGTGGTCATCACAAAATGGGGATAACATAAGCATGATGAGTAAAGTGTTGACCGTGGCAATGGGATGGCAGATCTGAAGCTGCAAACCGCGCAAAGGGTAGTTAGCAACCGATGTTTGCTTTGAAATAACAACTAAGATTTGGTATGGACAAGAACGTATGGTCAACAAGTGACAAAGAAATGCAATTATGTTGTCTCTCTATATGTCGCGACATGCATTTGGAAACTCAAGTGGGACCTTTATCTAACCAATTAAATGTGTCGGTTAACTAATATCAGTATCATATCACAATCATATTTGAACAACTAAGCTTTCGAATTCTGAGTGTTGTGTTGTTTAGCTTTAAGGGTGGAGTAATGCTAGTATGACAGAAAGCACCTACGCAGATCATAGTGGAGTAGATAAAAGGGGAAAACCCTAAGCATCAAGAGAGAAATCAGGAAAGTGGAACTAGCTGGACCAGTGGGTGGTGCACATGCTTTTCGAAATGAATATAGGAACATTAGGTGACCAATTAAACATTCTCTGTTTTAGTGATATGAGCATCATATCAGATTCGTATTTCAACACGTAAGCTTTGGGTTGAGGTCTTGAGGAGCAGTGCTAGCACGACACGAAGCACCTACGGTGATGGTAGTGAATATAAAGGGGGGAAACCATAAGCTTTACGAGTATAGTGCCCGTGCCATGGCGGATCTGAAGGTGCAAACCGGACAAAGCTACTTCGCAACCAATGTTTGCTTTCAACTAGCCACTACGATTTGGTACGAACAAGAAAAGTATAGTAAACAAATTATGATCTATTTTCCGGGTGAGATCAATAACTTAAGCACATATAGAAGAGTACCACCTCTCTTGCAACGCCGTGTAGGCCTATGCTGATACGTTGAGGGTGCTACGGGTGCGATGGCTGTCGGCGGCGAGGAAGAAGACTTTAGATGGCAGACGGCCGGGTCGGGGGATATATCCTGTTGTCGTGGACAAGGCGGTCATAGGAGCGGCAACGGCAAGGTGGACGACGGCGCCGATGAAGCGAGAGGAGGTGATGAAAGGATACTGGTCCAGCACCGTGGATGAGAGACGCCCATCTCTTGCAGTGGACGACGGGGTAGGGTAGTGGCTCCGGCAAGGTGGAGGATGGGGTGGCGGACGGAGGAGGCTGGCCGTAGTGCGGAGGTTGTCGTGCCGCTGACGGTGTACGAATGGGGAAATGGAGGGGAGGGGGATCTCAAACTTCGGTACGCACTTCTCTGAAATGGGGGAAAGTTACGAACTTATCCCTCGTTTAAAATTTCGGACATCGCGTTGGTTGGTGATAGGACGGTAATCTCGCATCTCCCAAATATTTGCCGGTAACTATTTCGGGCGAGGAGACGGTGTTTTGCTGCCCACGGTTGGCGCCCAGGTGTATGAATAGGGTTGACAGGTAGGGCAGTTGTGTCACGTCTGATGGAAGTTACACATCTGCCCATATTTAAAATATTAGCCTACATCAATTTCGGACGAGGAGAGTTTGTTTTATCGCGCACCGTGTATGAATGGGGAAATGGAGGAAGAGACACATGTCTTTCGGACGAGCTTGAATCAAATGTGTTTTGCCACCCACATTTGGCGCCCACCGTGTCTGAATGGGCTCAGAGGCCGTCGTGTCACGTCTGATTGAAGTTACTAGTCTACCCCTATCGACAGCAGTGTAAATCCAATCGATAAGGATGTCAAGTGTCAGGGGTAGACAGTAATTTCCATCTCGCAAACACTTGCTTCGGGCAGCCCACAAATTATAGTGGGTGTTTAGCCGCTTCGTTCAAAACTTGGGAGAATTAGCATTCAAGTTTGCCCTGGGCCCTGGCAAACTAAATTCAAATCCAATTTGTATTCGATTACAAATATCCACAGATAATTATATGTTTTGTTATTTATTTCTTCAAAACCACAATAAAGATTTATTCCACCTTTATATATGATTATGATTTAGAAATGCCGTGATCTTCGAATTCAGTAGGTTGGACACACTCTGAGTCAAACAGTTATTTCATCCAATACAATATGCTCACACGAAAAACAGATCACCTTATGTCAATCATACAAGTACTGAGGATTACCTCGCCTAAAAAATTCGGATCATTACAACACATGGACAACATAGGGGGTCTTGCAACATAATCCATTCAGAGACATGACACAACATGCAAGTACAATAATCTAATGACAATTTCAAGTGGTATCTAAAGAAGAACCGGGATTACCTTGGGCTTCAGATAGAAGAAAAAGCAGGACCTCCTCCGTCTTCAAATGCAACATTCTTATTTCCTCCAATTCTTGGGTTGCTTGCATAATGCGTGCCGCTAATTCCGTAATTTCCAGCCTCAAGATAAAGATTACCTCATTCATGGCAGCCACACCATCTCTTTTTGCCTCTAGTAGAGCCTCAAGCACTATAATATCTATGCTCAGACTGCTCTCTGGCGGTGTTGCCTCTGAACTGCTACCATCTGGTAACATGGATGGTGCACTGCTTCCACAAATAGATTCTGGGGTTGTACATTGTGTCCTAGTGTGAACGACATCCTGAAAGGTTTCTGCTGGACATAAGTAAGAGATAGTTATCGTATGATCCAGGTAGTAAGCTTACATGGTAAACGACGAACGAATTATTGCCGAGCATGGCAAACTATATTTAAATGGTTCGAAGCAGCATCAGCCAAAAAGAAGTTAAAATGGTAAGATGAAGCTAGGGATGTAAGTGGCAAATAAACGACATCCGCCAGTCCCATCTAGTTAGTTTTTGCTACCTCCCTAGTTCATTTTCCTCAAAAAACAAAAACTCTTTTGAACTATCATACCACTAGTGGACTTTAATCAGGATTAAACGGGACCCAGTTGACATCCTTAGTTGAAAGGGAGTGTACCACCGCTATATTTAAGTTGCCAAGGCATGTAAGAAGTTGAAATAATCTGAGAAAGCACTTAACAGTGTGGCCTCATATAAACTACGAAGACAGTCTTGTGATGAAGTTGAGAGGAAAAGTTAAGGACTCAAATGAAATAGGCATGCATTTCTTTACGATAGTACAGCGGGCACTGCTGACATATTGGCCAACTCAGGTATAGCGTAACAACAAACAAGCATTCGAATCAAGCAATACAGCAAAGCAGTCAACTGAACTATTTGTAATTCGGTAGGATTACAGGTTGAGGGCACAAGCCAAGAAAGCAGCCCACTCGCATTACATTCCACATGTCTTTGAAACACTTTGGCTTACCATATGTTCTTTGTGAAGCGTCGCTGCTGTTGCAATGTTCTTTGAAGATATCGTCAGCATCCCGTGGTTGCAAATCTAGTTGTTGTAGTTTATTCTGCACCTTCTATTTAGGTAAAATTAATTTTAATCGCATGCACTAGTCCGAATTGATCATCAATGGTTCATCTAAACTAATGAAAGAAGGGTGTGTGCATACACGACAATATATCTGCTTTCCTCTATTTTTATGCTTGTTCGAGGTGCCAGCCCCAAAAGAACAAATATTTTGCTTGATGGGGTTGGCAGCTCCATAATTAATAGAAGCATCAAATTAGTCATGCAACTTGGGAAGATCAAGAACACACAAACATGTAATGAACAGAGGCTCGGTGCAGTGATGTAATAGCTAGCATCAGATTATGTAGGGTAAAACGAACAAAAAGCAGCGCCACATGCTAGTTTGCTGATGTGTAATTAAGCATAGAGAACATTAAGCAGTCTAATGGAACCAACAGGTGGCATCAGAACAAAACTACTTCCTCTGTTCACTTTTGTAAGTCGTTTAGGACAGCTGAAATTGAACTGTTTTAGGTGCTGTCTTAAATCTCTAAAAGGTCTTACATAAGTGAACGGAGGGAGTAGAGCATATTAACTATATGTACACTGGTATGTAATTTAGCACATGTAACATGTTCACTGCCAGAAGTATGGCCCTATAGGTGCAAGCATAATAACGCGTCTCATGAAAAACTGAATGATGCCCTGAAGAAATTTGAAGGTGCGGTGCTTATGCTAGGAAAGTGAACGTAGGCGCCGGCCGTTGGATAATAGTACCTGATTCTCGGCGGCGTATGGGTATCGTTGTCATACTTGATAGCTAAGGATCGTCGATGGTGCTCGTGTTGCGGTTGAGTTTGGGCGGCTGTCGCCGCCGCTAAAGCGGCTCCGGTGCTACGGTTGCGGTGCTTGTCAACAAACAAGAAAGCTCATATGTGGTAAGTGAACAGTTGCACGATAAAGAGAAAAACCGAAGGAGTACAAATTGAAATAACCTGATGAGGCTGTAGCATCGGTAAAGCAGGGCCGGTGGAGTTGAATATGGCATCCGTGGAGCGGTCGGTGCGATGGGCGAAGGCTTGGCGGGCATGTTGTCTGATGCTTTCAAAGTGAGGCGGATCTGTTGCGGCGGACGAGGGATTGTATGAAGGGCCAGCGAAGGGGCGGACGAGGGAGTCAGTGAAGGGCCTACGCTGTGGTGGACGAGGGCGCTGGTTAAGAAGATCCGGTGCGGTGGACCATGATGGCGGTCAAGGAGATCTAGAGCGGTGGACAAGCCAGTCGCTGAAGCGGCTCCGGTGAAGTGGTGAGTTGGCAGTTGGGGGTTCCAAGGTGCGGAAGGTAGATCCGACGGGGTGTGAGGTCCACCGCTGCGGCGGAGGACTAGATTCGGCGGCTTGCCATGGTTGGGGGGTCGGGGAGGGGAAGGGGAGGGGCTCTGGGGAAGAATGTTGGGGGCAAAGAGGGGAAAACAATGGAGTTACCAAAGCAGCCCTTTTCCGCTGATGTGGCAGCGGTAAAACAGGAATATCGCAGAGCTAAACTTTCGGGCGCGTGATATTTTGATGTGAGCAGGAAGTTTGAAAGCTTTTGGCACCTAAAATTATAAGTATTCTGCTCTCATACGGCCGACTATGATAGCATGGCCGACAATTTGTTTGTTTTGCACGCCAAAAATGTGCAAGTTTTGAAAATCAATGTCTCCAACTCGAAACTTAGATTGACCATTCAATTCAAATATGGATCATTGAGCTACTACAAGCAAATACCATCATACGGTCCAATTCAAATGAAATTCCAAATGTGTTTATCCTAAATATGATGACAAAAGCAAAAATGTGTATATGTATGAATAAAGTGGATGATTATAAAGTTTGAACATGCCTGTATGTGTATATCTCTAGGTTTGATATATGAATTTGAAATCACGGCTTAAAAAATGTACCTCCGTTTAAATGAATTACAAAAGCTAATGATGGAGTCGAATTCCAAAATTCCAATCTTAGGTTTGTAATTCTGGTACATCAAGGTATATCACGCATGTTCAAAAGTATCGTTATGTCGTAGTACAAACTGTGAAACAAATTGATCAAACATGAGTGCACAATATCTCAATTACGCTAAAGTCCCTCAAATATAGACACCTCACTCTTTATCCAAGTCAACCCCCCACACACACACACACATATAGAGAAGTCGTTCTCTCCCCCAAACACCAACACACGAGCACATTAACACCCCTCTCTCTTGTAAAGTCCGGACCCCAACATAGGTCTCTATCACTTTGTCTCTCGCGCATGCACACATCTCTTCCCTCACTCTCTAGGTCTCTCGCTATCTCTCTTACCAGAGAACACGCACTATGTAGAGTGTATATTTCCCATACACACAAAATGTTTCCCCCAAACGTCTATCTCCCTAGTTATGTGGTTCTCGTGCACTCACCTCACACACCACCCCCACTGCAAACAAGCACACTTTGTCTCCTTGTGCACCACTCTCCTCTTTCTATCTCTCCCACATGCGGACCATGCCCAGCTCCTTCCTGTATACATATATGTCGTGACTCTTTGCATAGCTCCCTAATGTATAATCGTTCTCGATTTCGCACATTGTTCTCTACACCATCTATTCTAGATCTCTCATGAAGCCCCTGTCACACACACGATGGCCCGCTTCCCTTGCGTCTCTGTTCATAGGCCAATTTCGGACAACATCAACATTGTCTCCCTATCTATACGTCATTTATGGACACAAACGACCCCTCTCGCCCCCTCTCTTCCTCTCTCTCTCTCTCTCTCTCTCTCTGTCGCTAGCTCTCTCTTTCTCTCGCTCTCACACCCCTCTCCCACACACACACTCGATGTCTCTTCCAAATAGTCTGCTCCCCCGCCCGCACCCGTGCTATCCCGCTACTACACATGTCACACCATTCCCCCTTCCCTTATACTAGATTTACATCATCAGTGGTCTCTCTACTCCACATACACTCTCTCCTTCTCACACACAAACGCATGCACAAACACACACAGACACGCACAAACACCCATTTATCTGGATCCTCATCTCTCCCCATGTCCGCATGTGTATCTCACACACTCACTCTCTAATTATGTATATGCATTTCCATGTTACACAACACAAATCCCCATGTACATGTATCTCTCTATCCTCCACACACATAGACACAAAGAATCTGTTATCATTGCCTTAGTCTCTAACATATCACACACGCACACTGTCTCTCTCTCTCGCAAACACGCTCAACAAGGGTTTCCCCGTGAATAACTTACCGTCTATTCATCACACTCGTGGCAGTACAGCGAACATGAGACGTGAAAAAGAATAAATCTACACGTGCTTAGACCACCTAGTATGACTACTAGGACTAGAGCAAGCCAAAAAGCGCACCACCGTCACCCCTCCTTGTCGGCAACGGGAAAATCTTTCTTTTACACAGTCGAGAAGTCATTGTGCTAAGGCCCCACATGTCGAGGCGTTGAATAGAATGTAGATGCTAGTTTACAGAAGCAAGTATCGATAATACGTTTGTATCTCCATACTTATATTTCTTCTCTTATAAAAAACCGAGTTGGTGATGATGGTACGTGTGCCATCTTGCAATATAGACCGTCCAATCTATATCTGACGGATGGAAATTAAACTAAAAGATACCCGCACCCCTCTCCACATTTGCAGACAAGGCCTTCCCTCGTTCATCCTTATCTCCAACAAACCTCATTGTTGAGCAATTAAGAAAGGAAGCCTCTGGAACAAACTGGCCTGGTGGCCGCTGCCGGCGTCGTCAATCCCCATGCCTCCGCTCAGTCCGACCACCAACCACCACCACACCCCACTCCTCTTCACCTTATCTCATATTTCTCAAGATATCATTAGTTTTTACACATGGGATTACTCCCGCAAAGGTCAATCACAACAAGTGTTTTATAAAAAATGCATCTTGATGTTCCGTGCAATGCACGGATCTTGCTAGTACTCCTACACAAGACTAAGTTGGTGATACTGGTGTGTCTGCCATCCGTCGTTTCTGACCATTAGATCTACATCTAACGATTGTGAGGTAAGTTGTTGCCTTTTCTCACCAACATCCCACTTGTCTACCAATTTGAAGAAAAACCCATAATTAGTATCTTAAAACCAACCACATCCCTCCCTGACCTCACCAACACAGCCCAAGGAATATATTCTAATTGAAACATAATATATCTCTAGTGACAAATGTATATCAAAATTAGAGTGTTTTGTACCAAGTTTGTGAATAAGTATTATTCTAATTATGATTCGTTGCAACGGACATGAACATTGCTAGTATTTCCAACCATGCGTTTTTTCCTAGTATTCCATAGTTTCGAGTTTTCCATCAAGATATTAGTCACTCATGGTTGATATTTACTTTCAATCATGTACACATATGCGCTATGTAACTAGCCTTGCTTATTGGCTTCCAAAGCTTAACTTTCACTCCTACTTACAATATGTAGAGTATTTAACAAAAAACTACCACTTTCAACCAGCCCTAGGAAGAATCTATTGTACAAAAAATAGCAAAAACATACCCAAAATTTCTAAATCCACGCCAAAAACTACTACCTAGTACTCCTACCGATTAGGTTCGTTTAAACCCATTTATGACAGGGTTGGCCCACATGTCCGTGCTGACGAGGCCGCTTAAACCAACACATTTTGTTTGACCGTTGACACGAGGGACCCGCATCTGACCTTCTATCCTGTTATTCCCCCTCAAATCATTATTTTTCCTGAACATTACTTCAAACAGTACTGATGCGTGTTCGTCGGTGGCGCCGGTGATGAGCGAGTTGGCCGCCGCTCCACCGGACGGGCCGGACGCCACGCTGGCCTCCGCACGGGTTGGCAGGCTGGCCCGAGCGTGACTCACGAGCGAGAAAGCCACCGCACTGGCCTTCGCCCGAGCCAGATGGCTGGCCTTAGCGCGGCGCGCGCGATCAAGCCTCCGCGCTGCCGTGCCAACCTAGCTAGCAAACCTTGCAGACAAGCAGCTGGACGTAGCTATCTTGTCTAGCTAGCGGCCGCGAGCGCCGGATGAAGCTGGCATCCGTCCTGCCGCAACATGGGCTCTGCACTGCCGGCGATTTTGACCTCGCCTTCTGCCGGCGGCGGTAGCTGCGTCCTATGGCTGAGGATGACTAGGTGAACGGGCCGTATGTAGGAGGTCACTCGAGGATTTTTGTTGGTAAGAGCATGTACAATGGTTGATAAGGTAGTCTTATCTTAAGTCGCCACGTATGCAAGTGGTAGTAGTTTCTTGGCATTTTAGTGGTTTCTTGCATTATTAGGGGTTTCTTGTAAGGAACAATGTACGTACTACTAGCGACAAAAGGCGATTCTAGGTTGCGTTGTACTCCAACGAGTACTACTAGTGGTCGCGGGAGTGTATACCTCGTTTTGTGGGTTCAATCTCGGCCGAACGCACGGCGGCCTTTTTTTAATAGTACTACTACACTTCGCTGCGAGCCAATATTTTGCACGGGTAGTTTGAGTTTTGAAGTCAAACGGACGTGCGGCCCCACAATCTGGGTGCACTGGATAGCCTAGCCACGTGAACGGGTTTTCCTTCCCAGCATCCTGTGGCTCGCGTGCTCGCCCTAGCCGCACCTCGCTTGCAGCTTCCTCATCAGCTAGTAGCATATTTAAACTAGCGCCTCCCAATTAAGCCCGAGGAGCCGGAAAAGCCTGGCAGGGCATTGGGAACTGTGCAATATGGCTCTATACATAAAGTGCTCTACTACTACACTGTAGCTTGTGGCGTTGCACGCATGGACTTCAGTCCATTATCGGCTCTACTATAAAAGAAATTCCTCTTGACGTGTTTTTTTGAAACGGAGGCAAAAGCTTTGCTTCATCTCATTCATAAAGAAGGAACTACTAACAAAGTTCGATGAGATCCATTACACCTCCACAAATGGAAGCGAAAAGCCTAGTCTTGCTGTATCAAATAACTCAAATGTTCTGCCCCTGCAGTAACCGTCGCTGATAAACAGACTGCTAGTGTGTGCGTGAGAGGAGCGGGTGAGTAGGCCAGCTACATGAGAGGAGCGACTGAATAGAGCACCGAGAGTACCCGCTAGGACACTACAAAGGTGTACTTTCCCTGCATTTATAGTACAACGATGGTTCTAGAGAACAGTAGTACCCTCCACTTCCAACTGTAGCTCCTTGGCCCTGAGATTCAAGAGTTCAAAACTGGTGCACTATACTAGACTAGACTAGAAGTACAGTACATCGCACCACTAGTTGAGAAAAGTAGTACTAATCGCTACAAGACGCAGTACGCACTCTCGCCACATAATGTGTCACGTTTTTGATAATAGTTGGCATGTACAAAAAATGGCAAAAACATACCCAATATTTCTTAATCCACGCCAAAAACTACTACCTAGTGCCAAAAATTTCTTACTAGTGCTATTATCTACAGTATAATGCAATCCCATAATGTTCCATAATGCTAGTACTAGTAGTAAATAATAGTCTCACCCCTTCGCTGAGGAACGATCTACAGTTGGAAGGGACGAGGCCCTGCGGTTACTACGCTCTTATTTCCTCCTCGCCAATTCCCCTCCCCCTGAAGAGAAGGCAGTTCGTTGCTACTCCCATGGATTCGCCAGGCGGTTCTCCTCCTCGTCAGGGCTGGGATACCTTGGATGACGATCCTCTGGGAGAAATCGCACGCCGCTCCGACGTCCTCACCGCCGCAAGACTCGGTGATTCCTGCACCAACTTTTTGAAGACGCTGCTTAAACAGGCTTGGGAAAAGGCCATGCTTGTTGGTCTTCCATGCGTCCTCGAGGAGAAGGTTCTTCTATGGGACAATCCTTCGAACAGTCCACCGCTCCCTGGCCATGGTTGCACGTTGACTCCGCTAGAGTTGCCGACGTTGAGAGGTAGTCGGATTTTGTCCGATGAGTAGGTCAGTAATGGAGTTTGATCATGTAGTACTTAGTTATTCCAGTTCCATCCTGTAATTTCTCGGCTGCCCACCGTTTTATATATAAGTCTGGTCGGTGCCAAGGAAGATTGGCTTGCATACCTCCGACCGGATACCACCATCATTTTGCACAACATCCACAGCAGTGCGGCTATTCCGGTAGACCCCTTCTCCACCATTGGGATCGGCCTACCGGATTGGCTGGGCTTGAATACGTATGATGATGCCTACATGAGATTGAAGAAGATAGCAATTGCTGACCCGCCGACAAAGCGACGCGACTACGACGATTACTATCTCATCGCGGTGTTCGACATAAGGATTGCCATCAATGCAAGAGGCAGTAATGGCAGAGGCTGGCGCATGTTGGCGGCGGTAGATTTGTACCCCTACACGTTCGAAGATGCTGTGCGCCAGGCCGCATCTTCGCGGTGACAAGCCAGGGGACTTGTTTCATCTGGTTGCCATCCTACGGTACGGGAAATTACAAACGGAATGCACAAACCATCATTTGCATCCCTAACGGTACTCCATTATTTTGCAGGGACCAGTCATCCCCCGATCAAAATAAGATCACTGATCCTGGATGTGCATTTGGATCCGCGATTCGGTCTAACCTGGAATCTTGTAGCTGACTTTGGCATATTGGGATCAACTATCTTAGCAGTCGTTACCCATGGTACCACTGATGTGCAACATGGTCACACAATCTACCACGATCGAACCGTCACCATCTACCCAGGTATTCCATTTTTAACCCTCTCGCCTTCTCTTTCATTGTTGTACTAGTAGTATACTTAGTAGTACTAGTAGGAGTACTTTTTACCTTGGAGGACGCGTATAGCTAGCTAGGCCCTTGAAGACTTGAACCCACTAGCTGCCACCATTTTTGTTCTTCCATGTCTTACTATCTCATCCATGTAGCCAAGAGTGGCTATATATAATAAGCCGATTATTTTACTTCCTCTATACTGGAGTAGTACTATTTGCTGCATAGTATTACTGACCGCCATATTTGAGCACAACATTATTATGCATGGACCTTGACTATGTACGTCACCATGTGTCTAGATCTGAGATGCCGCGTGTACCAGATGAACGACACCGAGTTCGACCCCCGTGATGCTACGTGGGTGCCGAGGAACACTCTTGGAGAGTACTCGCTTTTCATTGGGGATAGCTACCCCATTGTGAAGCGGATGCCATCTTCCATGCACGACACGGAAGGCCTGCTGTTCATGAAGCATGGTTGTGTCTTCATTGCGCACCGCCGGATGAACGACATGCTGGGACACGCTATCCCTGATTTATGCCGCTTCAGCTTGGATGAGTCTCCATCGTGTGGAACCGGACTAGAAAGCTGCGACAATGATTCCCGTTGCCCACCGCTATGGATCATGCCATCCATGAAGAACACCTGGGACTGGAACCTGGAGGAGGACATGTAGCCCATCTATAACGTGTAAGTGGAGTACGGTAATTGTGAACGGTAGCGCTGTGAATATATGTGGACTAGTCGTGCACAAATTTATCACATGAATTGGAGATGAACTTGTATGGCATACTGGCATTTGTCCTTTTAAATTTATTACTAGTAAATGTGTTATGTGTACGTGCAACTTGTGTGGTTGTTGCACGGGCTCCAACATGCTCTTTGAGAAAAAAAGGTGGCACAGCTTTGGATATACGTGACATGGCGGCATCATACAGTAGCATCGTTCGCTATAGTTGTAGTACACTCCTACTAGGACGACAACTCCTATAAAACCTTGCGCTTGGCTCTTTGCCTCTTCGGGAGGTTCAACAGTTCGTACTTGTGTGAACCTTGCACTTGGCTCTTCGCCTCTTCGGAAGGTCCAACAATGATGATACTACAGTACAATATGCTTCTGGCAATCTGACACCAATTGAACTGTTGCACGTCCGCCGCGAGGGCGAGGGTGAGGGCGAGGGAGAGGGAGAGGGCACTGTAGTCAAAACCCTCTCCTCGTCCTGCAAACCACCGCGCGCGTGGGCGAGGGAGAGGCGTAGTAAGCAAGCTTCTACTCGTTCAGCGAGTTGACGGGACACATCAAAACAGTACTAGTACTAGTAGTAGTCCATACCGCGTCCTTTCCAATTAATATGGCTTAATTTGAAACGAGAAAAATACACTGGCGGTCAACTTATGTAACAATACGCTCTTTACGGTCACTATATATAGTTTTGCGGTGATTATACAATCACTAGCTCATTGTAGAGCACCGTATTGCACCCTACTGACCGGCCACATAGTCGACGTGGAACTTTGTTGACTGGTTAAATTGTCACCTAGTTTCTGGGTCCCACCTGTTAGTTGGCAGAGCAAAGAAATCAGATAAACAAAACTTTACGCACGCGTTCGTGTCCAACCCTTGCGCGCGAACCGCCCTGGCTGTGTATGTGAGTGCATGCACGTGTACTCCCTCGGTCTTCCAACAAAGAGTGTACATCAGCTATAAAACTAAGAGTGTAGTACATGATGTACATCTACACTTCCAATGCATTTAGCTTTTAATCTAAATCGATATTGATTGACTAATGCACCAACTTGTGCTGTAGGTATAGGCTACATGTCTATCCTTAATTACAACATGCAACGACCTTCATTTAATTTTCTTCTCTCAATGGTCGCATGCACACATAAGTCTGCTACTTTTGGGCGTTAATTATGCCCTGGTCAATGTGTAAATCTCTAAATGTACAGTCTTTCACGGACGTAGGGAGTAGGTTGAGCACTTGAGCATGAGTGTGTGTGTTGCATCGTGTGCTGTGTGCCGCATGGGTGTGTGAGTGTTGCGTGCGTCCATGTGTACGTGTGAGTGTTGCATGTTGCATGAATGCATGCATGCATGGGGCTTACTCCCTCCCATTGACATGTTCATATCTCAAGCTTCCTCTGTTCCCTCCATATGGTGATACTCCCTCTGTTCCCAAATACGGAGTAAAAGCCTCCCTCTGTTCCCAAATAGAGAGTATTTGTCTTTCTACAGAGTTCAACTAGTGACTAGGTACGGAGCAAAATGAGTGAAGTGAGCGTAGAGGCATAGGGATACTGTAGAAAGGAAGTCCTCGCGATCCATTATTCCCCATCTCGGTCAGAGAGAACTATTTAACTAGTCTTCGCAGTTAAGTGACAATACACGCTGTAGCAGATTGGACACGTAATTAATAAGCTGAACCAGCGTGTTGGTGTTACTAAATCAGCCTTACCCAGTACTGCCATCATGTTTGCCAGTAGAGCACGCTTCCGCAAATACGCCTACGCACGTCTGTCCTCCATTAACTGACATATGGGCCCTCTTGTGGTAGACCCACATGTCATCGGTGTAACTATTTACACTCCGAAGGACGGTATATCCTGGTAGTAGTACTAGTAGAATTGAGATTTAATGCACTTTCTTCCCCGTCTTCCACTCTTCTTCCTCCTCTCTTCTTCTTCCTCCTCTCTTCCCCATCGTCGGCCGCACACCATTTACCCCCGCTCACTGCTCTCTCGCCCGTGCCATCTTCCTTGGTAGCTTGCGCATACCATATCCCCCCGCTCACTGCTCGACCACACGAGGAGAAGCTTCTTCGCTCGCCCGCCCGAATCCACTTCCCTGCTGGCTCGCAGGCACCGAAAACCCCAATGGCAAAACCGACTGACACGCAGAGCCGTGATTGGAATTCCCTCCCCGATGTTCTCTTGGAGCATATTTGTAGTCGTATGGACCTACTCAGCACTGTCCGTCTGGCGCATGCTTGGTGTCTTTGTACCGTCTACTCGTCTACAACCGGCCAGCTCTTTTCAAGACACCCTGCTTGCTGATGCCCGATCCTCGCAGGTGGCCCAAACACCGACTTGACGATCCTACGGAGGTTGACGTGGAGCCCCTTCGACATGTTACCACTACCCGTCCACCTGTCCTTCATGCGCGGCCACTACTGGGCGAGCATGAAGGCCAACTGGATCGTCGTCATCCACCACTCTGGTAGTCTGTCGCGTCTTGTGGATATCTACACCCAGCGAGAGATCACCCTTCCATCGTTGGATACCGCCGCCATCGAGCCTTGCAGCCTGCCGGACACTCCTGCCTACTACGCACGAGACGCGTCAAGCTTTTGTCTCGACCTCTGTTTGCAGAAAGTTGTAATCTGCGAAGTGCCCACACCATCAGAAGGCTACATGCATTACAAGTTCATTGCCTTGTTCAACATGGGATTAGTCTATCTGGAATCCGGTCACTATACATGGTTATGGCTCATCATCAATCCTGTTGAGGCAACATTTCTGTTTGATGCTATAGTGCATGATGGCATCGTTTACGCGGTCGACGCACAAATTGGCTGCCTATACTGGTGGAATCTATCGTCGTGTAATTGTTCTATCTCATCTCATCTTTACCTTATGAATACGACTGCCTGTTCATTTGTTACAAATTTAGAATACATAGCATGTCTATAACCACATCATTGCTATATGTTCCTCTAATTTCCTAGATTTTTATGACCACACATGTTATTGTTAGAGTTGATATGAGAACAATTGGCATCTAATGATTGTTAGAATACATATTATGAGCATAACATCATGATTGCTATATGTTACTCTCGTTTACAAGATTTTTATAACAACGCATGTTATTGCTTAGAGTTGATATGAGAACGGTAGTAGTAAGTGCTATGGTAGAATATGAGTAGGCGTTGTCATAGCTGTTTTCCTCTCATTGTTACATGATGTTTGAACCATGACATATCGCTAGAATATGAAAGCCATTGGCTTATTTTTTTAACTTGGGGTATGATTATGACAACGGCATTGCAATTCTCTGTCTATGATATGTGTCACTGTTATAATAATCTTAATTCCACACATACTCTGAACATGATTGTTTATTTTTGTCCTTTTGGTCTCCAATTTGAATTGTTGCAGCAGGTGCAACTGCGATGGCCTTCATGATTCCAGGACCTAGAATCGTACCAGCCAATGGGTGGTGGTTTATCGCTCGTTCAGCTGACGGCGGTCATTTGATGCTCATTCGCACATACCAAATTGACCAAACCATTACATCAAACCACATGCAGTACAATGCGTGGGGCATTCATGACATTGATGGCTATGGCTGCTTTGTGTTCGAGAAAGATCCCAGCTCCGTTGGGCCAGGCGTATTCAACTGGAGGCGGGTTTACAGCCTCGGCAACCACTCCTTGTTCCTCGGGATCAATTATCCGATCATCCAACCAATCATCGATCATATCATCGGCGATGATTACCGTGCTATGCAACTTCCATTCGTGAGGGGGGACTGTGTTTACACATCATACCATGGGTTTCATGAATCGCCATATCCAGATATTCGTCGACACAGCTTGTTGCCAGATAATCTTGAGTGTGTGAAAGGCATCAAGCTTCCATGCGATGGATGGCTTTTGCAAACCCGACATGCGGCGATGTGGTTCATGCAAACAGCAAATATGCACAACTTGATTCGTGCTGATATCTAGACTGAGCCATGTATTCTGCTACTGTAGCACGACCCTCTTTTGTTGGATATTATGTACTGTTGTTAGTTTGAAGCACTCCTCTGGTTTTTTTCTCTACTCCTAATGGAGCAGTTGGTAGTCTCGCTTCCAGTTTTTTTTCGTCCCACCACTTTCGTCCGGTTTTTTTTCGTAGGTTAATCGACTTAGATTTTTTTCGATGCTGGTTTCTTATTCACCGGTTTATTTACCCCTCAGCTCTTTCCTTGCAAATCAGCACTTTCCAAACGTGCACGCAATCATGGATCTAAATTTACTAACTTATCCAAATCAACCGATACCTTCCATTATTGCAAATTTCTTTAGGAAGCAAATAATAGATTTTAAGGAAACAAATAAAAGATTTTAAAGACGCATCATACTTTACTAACAATCACTACAAATCAAATCTAAATTAATTAACCTTACCTTAAATCACTCAATCACTTTAATTAGAAAACATTTTCTTTCCTAACTGCACCCCGCTTAGTGTGCACATAACAATCCGAAGTAATTAGAGTCACATGATTGAATCCATTTATTTAGAGCGACATGATTGCGTTCCGGGATGTGTCGTCGAGGTCGTTGCTGCCTCCTACACTCAAGATGTGTCGCCGAGATCGAGGTGAGCATGAGGAGCTGTGGCCACCGCCATGGTCACCCCATCGTAGGGGATGGAGCACGCCATCGGCCTACAGCTTGTGGAGATCACTGTTGCTCTTTAGGTCGCGTGGTGATCGGATCTTGCCGATGTGTCCCTCCCCGACGACCTCCTCTTCGCCCGGTTGTCCGGCATTGATCTCGCCACTACTGCCCTCAACTTCTCTGCCTCGAGCTCGACGGTCAGCCACCATGGATCCCCCAGCTGGAGGGTCACGTGAACCAGCTGTCCTCCCATGCTGCAGCGGCGAGAAGGTGACATGGCTCTCCGTACACGAAGAGTGGAGTTCGGTCAAGTACTTATATACTTGGCCTCTACTGCTGATCCATGTACATGGAAGAACAGACAACCGCTCATTCATGCTTCGTTCCACTCCTTTGCGCTACATTACCGGAGGTGACATTTTCCTATCTCTCTATGTTGTAACAATTCTGCTGCCTGCATAGTTAATGGATTTTTTATTTAAATTTATTGCTACTTAGTGCTTTGTTGCAATTGTTCACCCAAGATTCTTATATATAATCTGAGCGTATGTAGGCATACTTAGCTTTGCTATTCCATTTTTTCTGGCGCATAGAAATAAGAGTATTGTCCAGGTTAGGTATTCAATTGAGTATGGTATTTGGATTGCTATCAGAATGTCTTTTCTATGCATGTGATTTCTCACATCTGGTTATAATATTTATGAAGGCGTGCATTGCACGTGCACTTGGAAGCGGGCCCGTGGCCCGCGCTGGACGGCGCCGATGCCGACCCGAGCCACCCCGTCCGCGTATTCTTGGAGCTGTTGCTGGTCGATTTACATGAAAATAATTCCCTTAGTTCTGGTGGCAAATATAATACACATAATCCATATTGTTATGAACTAGCGTGTATGTGTGAAATATATGGATTATGGTCCCGTACCCAATAATATGGATATGTGTGTGTGTTAGAGAGAGAGGGAGAGGGGGATAGAGAGTGAGGAAGAGGGAGGGAGAGTGTGTGTCTGTGTGTGTGTGTGAGGATTTGATGGTAAAAAAAGTCGCCAATGTCGTAATATTGAACTCTTAAAATTAATGTGGCCTCGTTGCAACGCATGGGCATTCTTCTAGTATATATATGACGTCAGTTTGGGACACCTAGGTGCCTGGGCACCTAGCCTATCCATCGTTGGATCGTGCTTAACGTCTAATTTGGAAACCAATGTAAATGATTTAATTACTAGTTAATTTGGTGGGCTTTAATTCTTTAACCGTCCCATGCATGCATGTCACATCATAGAAAAGGAAGGTGATTAAAATACCATAGTGAATAAAAATCAACATTTATTACCTCCTTATATAGCACTTATTGATTCATACAATAAACTACTATGTATATAAATACATGTGTATGTTACGTAGCTTTAGTAGTAGATATACACATACCCACCACATAATTGGGTATACGTATACACATATCCATACATGTACTTTTTTTTGAAAGGCACGTGCATATATACATAATTTCGTTAGTTAGTATATATGCATACCCGCATATGTACATAATTTCGTCAGGGGTATATGCATACCCACGTATGTACACAATTTTGTTGATAGGTATATGCATACCCGCATATGTATATAATTTCCTTTTTTTGCGGGGGTATGTACATAATTTCATTAGTAGGTATATGCATACGCGCTCGTATGTACATAATTTCGTTACTAGGTATATACATATGCGCTATGTATATAATTTCTTTACTAACTAAAACATAGAACAAATCATTGGATATATACGTATCCACGTATGTACATAATTTCATTAGTAGGTATATATACCATGGGTATGTTTATATTATTTGGAGTCATCGCACAATTTGTTGATATAATAATAAAAGTATTTTGTCATGGATACCTCATGAGGATATCAATTTTTATGTATACTTGTATTCATCTGTGCGTAGAAAATCCACAAGCCGACAAGTCACATTGTGCGTACATAGTATACCTCAATCTAAATAGAATGCATCTAATCATGTATATCTCTTTCTTTTTTATTCTGTCATTCTCGCTCCACCAATTAATGTGTGTTTTAATTTTATTCAAATCAATAAGTGCAAATGGGTGGACATGCAAGGTATTATGCTAATATTAGCAGAATAACTATTCTGCACACCACTTTCGCACTGCACGCCGAACGCAAGTGCACGTCATTCTTTGAACCAAGTGTGCTGCAGTATTCACACGACTGAACTTTTCGTCGAAAAAAACTGCACGTGTTAATTTTTCGGTACTGTTTTCGCTCTAATTTTTTTACCGTTTATCGCAATGAGGCGTGTAATATACCGTTGAAAAGCTATGGATTAGGCGCAACTTTGATATGTTGAACACTTTTCGAGATTCCACACGGTTTAAGAGCAGTTTTGAAAATGGTGCGGCCCATGACGAGTGGCAGCGAGCGTTTTTTCGCAATTTCTTCTAAACCGCTCGTCAGAATGAAGCAAACGATACGCCATTGGATAGATATCGTCGAGGCGCATCTTTTTCATATATAAAAGTTTCTCTAATTCATTACGGTTTAAGAGCAGTTTCAAATTTACAAAATTGCGGAACTCTGTTTTTCAATTTTTTTTGAAATTTTCGGTATTGTTTTTGCTCCAGTTTTCTAACCGTTTGTCGAAATAAGATGTATGATACACCGTTGGAAAGCTATGGACAAGGCGCAACTTTCATATGTTGAAATGGTTTTGAGATTCCTTACGGTTTTTAGTTAATTTTGAAAATCGTGCGGCTGACTTCGAGAGCCAGCGGCTGTTTTTTCGCGAAATTTTTACGAACAGCTGGTCGGAATAATTCAAATCATACGTTGTTGGAAAGATATCGACGAGGCGCAACTTTTTCATGTAGAACACTCTCTCTAATTCCTTACGGTTTAAGAGCAGTTTCGATTTTACCGAAAAGCGGACACTCTGTTCTTCGCGAGACCAAAATCGTCATATTTACTGCATCGGACAGAAGAACGCATTGCTTCAGACAAAATACCGCACTGCATCAGATGGGCAAGTGCACTGCATGGTTTCTTTTTGTTTAGACGTATTTTTTCTTGAACGAGGAAAGAAGAACGCACTGCTTCAGACGAAATACCGCACTTCATTAGATGGGCAAGTGCACTGCATGGTTTCTTTTTGTTTAGACGTATTTTTTCTCGGACGGGAAAAGAAGAACGCACTGCTTCAGACGAAATACCGAACTTCATTATATGGGCAAGTGCACTGCATGGTTTCTTTTTGGTTTCTTTTTTGTGGGACGTAAATTTTCGCAAACGAGATGGAGTGCACTTCATGTCAAAAGACCACACTTCTTTAGACTAAAAACCACACTTCATCGGACAAACAAGTGCACTGCATGATTTCTTTTGTGGGAGGTAAATTTCCCCAAACGAGATGGAGTGCACTTCATGTGTTGGTTAACCACAATACTATGAAAAGTGAACCTCGGGACTACAGTAAATGGACCGCGACACTACCGAAAGTGAACCACTTGAGCTTTTTCCAAACTCAATATTTTTTACATGCATAGACCAGGTAAGTGGACCACAGAGACTGCGAGCAAACTACATCTAATAAAAGAGAGCTTCTTTTTGAGATCTTTTTGTTTCTGTTTATCAAGTGGAGCACAAAGAAGTTTTTTAGCAAACAACATCATATAACAAAGTGAGCTTCAAAGTATTTTACAGTCACACACAAATACAAAATCTGCATTGTCCAGCACCTGAACCGCTCAAAATTCCCAAGCAAAAACGCATGCAAAAACGCCCAAGGTTGCAAGTGCAAGAGCATTGAACCGCATCACAGGGACCTCCGAGCTGCACTGTCATGGTCTGTGAGCTGCACATTTTTTGCGTGCACGAGTGGCAACGAGGCTGTGGCGATGCTGGGCAAGCTAGGAAGGGGCTGCATCCACTGGATCCAGATGCGGGCGACGCAAGGCGAGCACTGGTGGTGAAGAACTCATCGGTGGCGCCTCGGTCCCAACGTGGTCAACGACCTGGAATCCTCGCCTCGCCGCACACCACAAAGGAAAAAAAAACACGTCTGAACTGCACAAAGGTCGTCACCGCCGTTGACCTTTATCGCCGTAGAATCCCAAGCAAGAGGCCGGCTCGGTTGCGCTCGAGCGCCGTGGCTATCGTTGGAAGAGGGAGGCAGAGGCTCACGGCGGCCCCGTCGGGCTTGGTCGGGGATGGGGTGCCATGGAGTACGCCAAGTGGGGCAGCGTCGCCGTGCTGCCTCCCCTACCATGGCAGCCAACACAGCTATGCAGGGCCGCCGGATCGGCCAGTGCCCGCGCCGGATCCGCCAACATCCGCCAGTGCCCGCGCTGGATCCGCCCAGGAATCAGGGAGGCCACAATGACTATGGCAGGCAGGCAGGGCCGTGCATCCCCCTCCTCTGACTTCCTCCCGTCGTCGGCAGATGGGGCAGGAGATGCTCCAGCGAAGGCTCCACCCGGCGACGGTTCCGCGTGTGTTCCGGCGAAGAAAGGCGGTAGGTGGTCCGGCGCAGGGGCGGAGGTGGTCTTGTGGTAGGCGGTAGGGGCGGAGGAGGTGGTCTTGGGCGGGGCCATAGTTGGTCTTGTGGGCAAGGGAGGTGGTCTGTGCGGGTGGGCGGAGGTGGTGCGGTGGCGGAGGTAGGTGATGCGGTGACGCGGGGTAGGATCCGGGGGCAGCAAGGCGGCGCGCGTCCAGTCCGACAGCGGCGATGAGGGTAGTTGGATAGGGTGGCGGGGGCAGTAGGTTGCAGGGATGCAGGGGAGGTGGAGGTTGGGGGTGGAGCGGGAGGAACGTGGGAGAGAGGTGGGGGTTGACCGGGAAGAGGGTCGGTTAAGTGGGGGACGTTACTCGGTTTGTTTTGCGAGAGGAGTTCGGTCCGTGGGTTTGTGAAGTGCGAAACTGTTAGCAGAATAAGAAAGTGGTGTGCAGAATAAGGTCTTAAGGGGTGTTATTAGAATAGACCCACCCTATATATATATATATATATATATATATATTATATCAGTTAGGCTTTAAGTGCGTACTTGTTAGTTAAACCTATGTATAAATTGTGACACTAAATACGACTAGTAAGTAGTACAGTAGAAGTACTAGTATATGTCGGTCAAATTATTCATCATGTCCACACATTGAATTGACGTGACAGCACGCTGCGCGTGAGGTGACACAAGAATCCCGACGGCGTGTTCAGGTATTCTGGACTTCAGATTTGGAGTACCACTTATCTGTCGAAATCTTTCGTCATTCACTTAAAACAGTCGATTGATCATACATTGAGTACCATATAACTAGAATTACCGATGCAAGTCGAAGAAGGATTGGCCGATGCTGCCGGCTGGCGTCAAGTTCGATCCCATGGATCAGGAGCTGATCGAGCACCTTGAGGCCAAAGTGAGTGCTGACAGCGCGAGATTTCAGTCTCTCATCAATTTGTTCATACCAACCATCGACAGCGAGCATGGCATATGCTACACCCAACCTGAGGAACTTCCAGGTAAGACACCGATCGGCTGTCTACTTGCACAAACATATTCCTTTGTTTATAGCTCTAGTTTTCTTTTTAGACACAGACCTGGAGAAGCAATTACAATTTGACAGTTAATAAAAAGTGAAACAAGTGACTGCAACATGCCAAAGATGTTATGAAAATGCCAACTACGTACACTAAAACCTGTATTCCACAATACTGCAGGTATCACACTGAGTGGCCTAAGGAAGCATTTCTTCCAGCACAATTTTAGGGCATTCAAAAGGGGCACGTGGACGTGTCGCAAGGTACAGTCGGAGTGTGGCATGCACGTGATGTGGCACAAGACCGGCTATACCTTGCCGGTGATGGTCAACGGCCGGCAGACGGGCAGCAAAAAGGTTTTGGTGCTGCACACCAACAAGAACTTCGACCAGCAGAGGACCAACTGGGTGATGCACCAGTACCACCTCGGGGACCTGGAGTAAGAGAAGGAGCGGGAGCTGGTCCTCTGCAAGATTTTCTACCAAACGAACACTAGGGCCAGGAGTAAAAAGATTATAAGTTAGTTTGGTATTGGTAGTTGTACTACCTTGTCGTCCGCAAGTTGGTATTGTTGTTAATGATCTTTTGGTATGCACTTGCATTTGCTTCCAACCATCATGCCAAGGGTCGATGTGGATATAAAGCTGAATCATTTGTTTCGGAACGAATTTTCAGGCACCTGATTTTTGTTTGATGGGTAGCATAAGCACCTGCCGTTCGAATTCCCAGTTCTCCAATTTTTTCGAAACAAGTGCATGCACTTATTATCACAATAAAAAACAATATTCGTGCTGCATCCCAGTTATCAGTCTGTACTTGCAAAATTCTTTCGTTTATCGAGCACGTATATTGTTTTTTCAGGTCGAGCAAGTTTCAACTGGGCTGTAAACTGCCCAGGGTTGGTTTTGTTTTTAACAGGCCCAGCCCATGACAACAACGGGGCACAAAGATCCAGCAGGTATCTACTGGCCTCTGGCCCGCCGGCGTTAGTTATATTTTGTCTTACAACATCCGCAGGCAGTTTTTTTACTGAATCAAACACAACCCAGTTCTATTTTCCTCTTGAAATGCATGTACTACATCCATTTTCTAATCTCTACCTATAGTTTTACTAGTTCATATACATGTATCATTATATTGAAAACACATAAAATTCCCTTTTCATATTTACATCCTTATTTTTGTTGTTTTTTCCCACCTAGCGTTGATTTTTTACCACTGGTTTTCCCTTAAACCAACTCAATTGTCCCACGTCTTATTTGCTTACAAAAACAAAATGATTTTTTTAGGAAATCAATAAGTTCTTAAAAAATGTGTATCATTTCAGGATCACAACAGTTCGGACTCCACCAAAATATGCAAAATAAGGTTGAACTTTTTGACCGTGGTCCTGGGCAGAAAATGGGCTGTAATAAATTACTTAAGAATTAGCAAATGGGCTGCAAATTATAAAAAATAGCAATATGGGCTTTATGTTGCCTGCCACAGATTTGGAGGGTGACTTGTGGGCCTACTAAGTTCATGCGTACACAAGGTTTCTCAAAAAGGAAACTTAGTCAACAATCGACTCTACCAGCGTCAGACCGTTAGATGTCAATCTAACGGCAATTGTGCTTCTTCAATCTCTGATCTTTCTGCCCCAGCCGCCCAAACCAGCGCCGTCTGAACCGCCTGCTCCCGCCTCCCATGGCCGGCAGTGCTGTCGGGCAGGCCTCACGGCCTCATCATACTCGCATCCCTGGCCTGTCTATCCCTCTTCTCACCCACACCTCCTGTTATTTTCCAGCAATGGCAGCCGAACCACTCAACCCTCGTACTCTCCACCGCGTGGGCAGCCACTGCCGTGTCTTCCCCGGCTCCATGTCGTTCCCTTCGTAGGCCTTGCCATCGTCCACCGCCCTGGTGCTCTCGGTGGTCAACGATGTCCATCCAACGGCCGTAGTGCTTCTTCAACCTCTGGTCTTCTTGCCCCGGCCGCCCAAAGCAGCGTCGGTCGTGCCGCATGCTCCTGCCTCCGTGGCTGGCTGTGCTGCCGCGGAGGCCTCCCTCCACTCACCCATCGCTGGCTAGGTGTAGGATCGGAAGTATGTCTAGAGGGGGGGTGATTAGACTACTTGACAATTTAAAAGTTTAGCCTTTTGATTAGGACAAGTTTTTAGCAAGTTCACAATGATAACCAAGTCAAGTATCACCCTACACATGCAATTCTAGAGTAATGGCAGCGGAAAGTAAATTGCACATGTAGTAAATAAGAGGTGGAGAAGAGCAAACGCAATTTGGAGACACGGAGATTTTTCTCGTGGTTCCGATAGGTGGTGCTATCGTCAATCCACGTTGATGGAGACTTCAACCCACGGAGGGTAACTGCGAGAGTCCACGGAGGGCTCCACCCACGAAGGGTCCACGAAGAAGCAACCTTGTCTATGCCATCATGGCCTCGCCCACGGAGGACTAGCCTTACTCGGGGTAGATCTTCACGAAGTAGGCGATCTCCTTGCCCTTACAAACTTCTTGGTTCAACTCCACATCTTGACGGAGGCTCCAAGCGACACCTAACCAATCTAGGAGGCACCACCCTCCAAAAGGTAATAGATGGTGTTGGTGATGATGAACTCCTTGCTCTTGTGCTTCAAATGATAATCTCCCCAACACTCAACTCTCCTCACTGATTTGGCTGTGGTGGAAGAAAGGATTGAGTGGAAAGCAACTTGGGAAGGCTAGAAATCAAGTTTCATATGGTGGGAGTGGAGCAACTTGATCTCAACACAAGGGTAGGTAGTTTTCTTCTCAGAAATGTAAGGTAGGAGTGGTAGTTCTTTCTAATGGCTCTCTCCACGAATGAAGAGGAGGTGGAGGGTATTTATAGCCTCCACACAAAATCCAACTGTTACACATTTGACCAATCTCGGTCGGATCGAAGTTGACAACTCGGTGAGACCGAAAGTTCAAATCTTGTGAGCGTTGGGATTTTAGTGGGACTGAAAATACAATCTCGGTTAGTCCGATTCTTCCAAAGTCTAGGGTTTGCCATTCTCGGTGGGACCGACTTTCTCATCTCGGTGACACCGATTTGAGTCTAAGTATTCTGAAGGTTGGCAACACCAGTTTCGGTATGACCGAGTTTGGAATCGGAAAATCCGAAATTTCTAGGGTTTGGGTATATGGTGAGGTGGTTCATCTCGGTGTGACTGAGTTTATGGAATCGGTGGGACCGAGATTACTTATGAGTATATGTAGGAATGAAAGATTGCTAATAGTTTGAGAGATAAATCACTAAGCACTTTGAGCAACCAGATCATCATCATAACCTCATCCCCTTTTAATAGTATTGGCTTTCCTATGGACTCAATGTGATCTTGGATCACTAAACCAAAAATAGAGTCTTGAGCTTTTGCCAATGTTTTCCTTAGCATTTTGAGGGGTCCACATCATCAGTCATTGCCATACCCATATCACTGAACTTTCTGAAATATTCTCAAGAAACAATTAGTTCAATGATATATATATATGTTGTTATTAATTACCAAAACCACCCGGGGATTAGTTGCACTTTCACTAGGCCATCCTTCCACTCACCCACTCCCCCTGTTATTCTGCAGTGACGGCAGCCTCAAACCGCAGCCGAACCAGTGAACCCTCGTACACCTCTCCACGTGGGCATCCACTGCCGCGTCTTCCCCGGCTCCGCGTCGTCCCTTTCCTAGGCCTCGCCTTCGTCCACCGCCGTGGTGCTCTCGGCTCGGCGTGGTCAATGTGGTCAACGACCGACTTCCATCAGAAGAGTACTATACGTGGAGAGGCTGACAGCTAGGTCCACGGCAGCCGCAAGGAAGTGCCTCCTTATTACGCGCAAAATAATTATTCCTCCACCTGACAGCAGGGACCCACCGAACGGGCCACCAGTATTTTGCAAAAAAAACATTTCCCCCCTGACTGTTGGGACCCACCGGATGGGCCACCGTATTTTGAAAAACGTTTGCCCCTGACTGCTGGGACCCACCAGATGGACCACCGTATTTCGTGAAAAAAAACGTTCCCTTGCTCTCAGCTCGGACCCACCGGAAGTGCCTCCTTATTACGCACAGAAAAATGAATACTCCCCTGCTAGCTGGGACCCACCATGGTGGGAGGCTGACTTGTGGGCCAACTAAGTTGACGGGGACGGAGGGCTTTGTCAACTTAGTCAATATGAACAATTCTAGCTCCAGTGACCGTACGATGTCCATCCAATGGTCGTCGTGCTTCTTCAATCTCTGCTCTTCCTGCTCCAGCCGCTCAAACAAGCGCCTGCGGACTGCTCGCTTCCTCCTCCTCCCATGGGCCGGTTGTCTTTGCCGTGCAGCCTCACCGCCCCACCATACTCCCCACTGCCTAGCCATCCTCTACTCACCCACACCTGCTGTTATTCTCCGGCGAGGGTAGATTTAACCAATAAACCCCTCAGATAACACTCCCCTTCGCGTGGGAAACAACTGCCGAGTCTTCCCTACCTATGTGTCATTCCCTTCCTAGGCCTCGCAGTCGTCCACCACCCTTGTGCTCTCGGCGCGGCCTGGTCAACATGGTCAACGACCGACATGCCTCTGAAGTGGACTGTACGTGGAGAGGCCGACAGCTGGGTCCACGGCCGCACGCAAGGAAATGCCTCCTTATTAAGCGCAAAATAATGATTCCTCCACCTGACATCAGGGACCCACCAAAAGGGCCTCTATATTTCATGAAAAAAACGTTACCACCGCTGACAGCTCGGACCCACCAGCTATATCTTCACACGCAAGGAAGTGCCTCCTTATTACGCACAAAAAAATGAATACCCCCCGTTAGCGGGACCCAAAGATAGTGGCAGGTGACTTGAGGGCCTACTAAGTTGACGGGACGGAGGGCTTTGTCAACTTAGTCAATATGCACGATTCTAGCTCTAGTGACCGACGATGTCCATCCAACGGTCAGTAGTGCTTCTTCAACCTCTGGTCTTCTTGCTCGGCCGCCCAAACCAGCGCCGGTCGTGCCTCGTGCTCCTCGCCTTCCGCGGGCGGGTTGCGAGCGCGGTGAGGCCTCACCGCCCCTACTACTCCCGCCACGGCGAGCCATCCTCTACTCACCCACACCCCTATTATTCTCAAGGGCGACGGCAACCTCACACTGCAGCGAACCAGTGAACCCTCGTACTCCTCTACGCGTGGGCATCCACGTCGCGTCTTCCCTGGCTCCACGTCGTCCCCTTCCTAGGCCTCGCCGTCGTCCACCGCCCTGGTGCTCTTGGCGCGGCGTGGTCAACGTGGTCAAGGAACGGCTTCCATAGGACGTGGACCGTACGTGGAGAGGCTGACAGCTGGGTCCACGGCCGCAGCAAGGAACCGCCTCCTTATTACGTGCAAAATAATTATTCCTCCACCTGACAGCAGGGACCCACCGGACGGGCCACCGTATTTCACAAAAAAAAAACATTTCCCCCTGACTGCTGGGACCCACCAGCTAAGTGCGTCCCGCAAAAAACGATTTCGCCTTCGACCGCTGGGACCCACCAGCTACATCTTCGTAGGCAAGGAAGTGCCTGAAAGTCGGGACCCACCTGGTCGAAGCATACATAGCATTGTCATTCTGGTCGCGAACGTGTACGTACATACTGGTCGATGTAGAGGCGCGCACGTGTCGTAGTAGAGGCGCGCACGTGTTGTAGTAGAGGCGCGCATGTAGCATGTACACGTACGTACAACAGCCAGGGTGCAAGAAAGAAAATATGGCCACATACATACATACGGGCGGGGTCTCGAACGCCTACTCGCGCATACGTATGGACAGGGCTCGTATACATAGGTGGGTCGGAATGGAGAAACAACGTCGTCGTCGTGTTCATGGGGAGCCAACCTGTTGGGTCGGAACGGAATGCGTGGTCGTGTTCATCGGGAGGGCTTGGACGGAACAGGCGATGGAAACGAGGCCTGGCGTACCGCACAACGGAGGAAACGGCCTTGTGTTCGACCGACCACGTTCGAAACAGGGTCCTGTTGATCAGGAGGGGTCTGGCGTATCGCAAAATGGAGGAAGCGGACCTCCTATGGTCGAAACGGGCGAGGGTCCTGTTGATCGGGAGGGGTGTGGCGTAACACAAAACGGAGGAAACAGACCTCCTACAGTCAAAACGGGGGTCCTATTGATCGGGAGGGGTGTGGCGTACTGCAAAACGGACGAAACAGACTTGTGTTGGAGCGCTACGGTCGAAACGGGGGTCCTGTTCATCAGGAGGGGTGTGGAGTACCGCAAAATGGGACTCCACCGTCGACCTCCTCCAGCCTCCATGGGCTACCGTCGACCTCCTCCAGCCTCCACGGGCTCCTATTCATCCAGCCTCCACCGCGCACTACTCCACCGGCTATTGTTCAACCACCCCTCCAGAGGCACCCCTCCACCGTCTCCTGTTCATCCAGCCCTCCACACCACGGGGTCCTGTTCATCCAGAGGCAACGCCACCGCCATCGCTCATCCAACCCCCCACAACGCCACTGCTCATCCCAGAGGCGCATCGATCGGCTTGATTAGTAGCGATAGTGAAGGAATCGCCGATCGGGTTCGATTAACAGCCATCGATCGATCGCCGGGTTCGATGAACGCGAGCTGCGCAGGCAATCGCCGGGTTCGATTAGAGTTAACGCCGCACACATGCGTGTACGTGTAAGAGAGAAACGCACATCGCTCGGCCCCCGACCTCCCACCGTAACCGGGAACTCCCCGAAATTTTCCTCGCCCTCGCTTCTACCACGGTTTTTTCCGTCATGGACAGCCCAAAGATTGTCATGCAGCTGCGTCTCCGGCCCGCCCATGACAAAAAGCCCATTTTCTGTCATGATTTTTTGTCATAGAAGAGGATCCCACCACATCTATGATGATACTGGGTTTTGTTACAATTATCGTCATAGAAGTGTCATATGTATGACAGAAAAAAAATTCGTTCGGCCCAAAATGTCACGGATGTGTCTTTTTTTTGTAGTGGTATGTTGTCATAACGGTTCGATCAATAAAGAACTTCATAGAATATGTGGGAGCCAATATGAGCATCTAGGTTCCACTATTGGTTATTGACCGGAGAAGTGTCTCGGTCATGTCTATGTAGTTCTCGAACCCGTAGGGTCGCACGCTTAAAGTTCGTTGACGCTAGAGTAGTATTGGGATATTTGATGAGTGGTAAACAAATGTTGCTCGGAGTCCCGGATGAGATCCTGGACATCACGAGGAGTCTTGGAATGGTCAAGAGGTAAAGATTTATATATGGGAAGTCATATTTTGGGTTCCGAAAAAAGGTGCAGTTTTTTTGGTATTGTATCGGGAAGCTTCCAAAAGGTTCCGGAGGATTCCGAAGGGGTCCGATAGTCCGCAAGTGGGTTCACCATGACCCAACGGCTAGCATGGTCTGCGGGGAGGTGCCCTGGCCTTATTGGGCTAGGCGCACCAAGTCCTCAAAAGCCCATGTGGCTAGGGAAGGCAAAATAGGAAGGAGTCCTAGTAGGAAAAGGATTGGACTTGGAGTCCGAGTCATCTCCCCCTTAGCTGCGCCCTTGGGCTTGGAGGGGCTGTTTGCCACGCCCCTCCACCTATATATAGAGAGAGGAAGGGGTGCCCCAAGAGGACATACCAAGCCCTTGGCGCCCCTCTCTCTGATGTTACTTCGTAGTTCCACCGCCTCGTCCCGGTGACGCTTAGCGAAGAGCTATCGGTGCTCCACCACCACGTCGTCGTGTTGGTTGTGATCCCATCTACTTCTCCTCTCCTGCTTGCTGGATGTCATCGAGCCGCACGTGTGCTAAACTCGGAGGTGCCGTCCATTCGGCACTAGATCGGTTGGATCGTGATTGGATCATGAAGAGTACGACTACATCAACCGCGTGGTAAACGCTTCCGCTTTCGGTCTACGAGGGTACATAGACACACTCTCCCCCTCTAGTTGCTATGCATCTCCTAGATAGATCTTGTGTGAATGTAGGATTTTTTTTTGAAATTGCATGCTACGTTCCCCAACAGTGGCACCCGAGCCAGGTCTATGCGTAGATGATATGCACGAGTAGAACACAAAGAGTTGTGGGCGGTGATAGTCATACTGCTTACCACCAACTTCTTATTTTGATCGGCGGTATTGTTGGATGAAGCGGACTAGACCAACCTTACATGACCACGTTCATGAGACCGGTTCCACCGACAGACAAGCAACTAGTTTTGCATAAAGGTGGTTGGCGGGTGTCTGTTTTTCCAACTTAAGTTGATTCAAATTTGACTACGGCTGGTCCTTGTTGAAGGTTAAAATAGCAAACTTGATAAATCACTATTGTGGTTTTGTGCCATAGGTAAGAACAGTTCTTGCTAGAAGACCATAGCAGCCACGTAAAACTTGCAACAACAAAGTAGAGGACGTCTAACTTGTTTTTGTAGGGCATGCTTGTGATGTGATATGGTCAAGACATGATGTGATATATGTTGTTGTATGAGATGATCATGTTTTGTAAAAGTTATCGACAACTCGCAGGAGCCTTATGGTTGTCGCTTTATTGTATGAAATGCAAACACCATGTAATTGCTTTACTTTATCACTAAGCAGTAATGATAGTTCTAGAAGCAGTAGTTGGCGATATGACCACGACGCTACTATGGAAATCAAGGTGTCGAGCCGGTGACGATGGAGATCATGACGATGCTTTGGAGATGGAGATCAAAAGCACAAGATGACGATGGCCATATCATGTGACATATTTTGATTGCATGTGATGTTTATCTTTTATGCATCTTATTTTGTTCAGTACGACAGTAGCATTATAAGATGAACCCTTAACTAAAATTTCAAGGTATAAGTGTTCTCCCTGAGTATGCACCATTGCGATAGTTCTTCGTGCTGAGACACCATGTGATGATCGGGTGTAATAGGCTCTACGTTCACATACAACGGGTGCAAGACAGTTTTGGACATGCGGAATACTCGGGTTAAACTTGACGAGCCTAGCATGTACAGACATGGCCTCGGAATACTGGAGACCGAAAAGTCGAACGTGAATCATATAGTAGATATGATGAACATAAATATGTTCACTATTGATGATTACTCCATCTCACATGATGATCGGACATGGTTTAGTTGATTTGGATCACGTATCATTTAGATGACTTGAGGGATGTCAATCTAAGAGGGAGTTCTTAAGTAATATGATTAATTGAACTTAATTTATCATGAACTTAGTCCTGATAGTAGTATTTGCAAATTATGATCATCATCGCACACTCCCTATACTTTCGGGATTAGTGTTGAACCTAAATAAATGTTATTTGGTGTTTGCGTTGAGCATCAACAAGATAGGATCATGTTTATTGCAATACGGTTATTCATTTAAGAGAGAGAATAATTGTTATTCTGTTTACATGAATAAAACCTTCTATGGTCATACACCCAATGTTAATGGTTTATTGAATCTCGATCGTAGTGATACACATATCATAATATTGATGCCAAAAGATGCAAAGTTGATAATGATAGTGCAACATACTTGTGGCACTGCCGTTTAGGTCATATTGGTGTAAAGTGCATGAAGAAACTCCATGCTGATGGGCTTTGGGAATCACTTGATTATGAATCATTTGATACTTGCAAACCATGCCTCATGGGCAAGATGACAAAAACTCCGTTATCCGAAACAACGGAGCGAGCCAATGACTTATTGGGAATAACACATACCGATGTATGCGGTCCAATGAGTGTTGAGGCTCGTGGAGGGTATCGTTATTTTCTGACCTTCACAGATGATTTGAGCAGATAGGGTGTCGTGGATTTGTCACGGCAGATGTCCTAGCATAAGGACTTAGTCGTGGAGCCATCGCTACGGGTTTACTTGTAGGGGTTAAAGCGGACACAAAGACACGAGAGTTTTATACTAGTTCGGCCCCTTCGATGAAGGTAAAAACCTACGTCTAGTTGTGATGGAATTGATGTGGTCTCGATGGCTAGGGAGCAAATAAGCTTCGCCTAGGCTCGAGTTGTGGTTGTCGTTTGAACCGCCACGGTCGCCCCTTATATACACGAAAGTGACGCCTGTCGGTTCAGAGAGTCCCAACCGTTCATACTGTATCCCGGTTGGTATCTCTCTATTCCTAACTTACAATACAAGTCATACATCAGGCCGGTTTACGGCTACAAGCTCTAAACCGACCATAGGCCTTGGGCCTTTCTCTGATTACACCACTAACGGAGCTAACCCGGCCCAAGCTGGCCGGTTTACACCTAGTGGTAATATCCCCAACATTAGGCCCCAGATTGATTTGAACTGGTTGATGTCAATCCTTCACAAGCCTGCATCTTGGACATCTTCTTTTACTTAGCAAACCGCCACGTCACCGTTGCTTCTGATCACTGTAAACCAGCATGACATCGTTGCTTCTGGTCACTGTAAACCGGCATGACGTCATCTTGAAGTTTATCCTTTATAACGCCTTCCTTAATGACAGTCCCTGGATTCACGCGCTTGACCTAGCTTTACTGCCTTATAAATAGGACCGAAGGGTCATTCTGTTTCTCCCTTCGCTTCCTCTTCTTCTTCTTCCTCGCCATTGTCTTTGGAGCTCCGCCATCGTCATCAACTTCGCCGTCCTAGGCACAGATCAACCTGCACGGACCGTAACACTGCGTGGCCTTTCTCCGCATCTCCTCCGTTTCCGTAAGCTTCTTGCCCTTCTTCACTGCTTCTCATTTTAGATCTGTTTCTAGGTTCGAGCTTCATACCATGTTCTTCAGATGTTTTCATCTTTCTAGCCTTGAGTCATGCTATGAATCCCGCCTGCACTAAACGACGACTCCTGCGTATCCGCTGCACTTTCTCATCTTAAAACCATAGATCTTACGTGATATATACATACACCTTATAGTGCACTTCTGTTTCTTCTTTATTTCATGACGCATTTCTGTTTTCTCAAAACCCGCGTTTGATCCGTAGTAAACATGAATTTTGTGAAACCTGTTTCATCCATGACTTCAATTACCTTGAAGCCAAGATTAGGCGGTTTAACTCACCATAAAAGTTGCTAAACCGCATCGGTACACCATTAGTCCCCTTGTTGAACCGCCGTAACGTAGTCGACATCATCTCATAACGAATCGATTATAGGAACCGCCCGTTTATCATAACTTAAATCAATCACTCTGTAATAAGCACTTTCTTAAACCGGATCCTTCTCCTTGTAGATCTTATGATGGCCAAACAGGTGTATGAATGCAATGGGTTCCTTCCGCGTCTCGAGACACACGCTTGAAAGAGCTGGTATCGATCGGCGCTTTAGATGATCAAAATACAATCCATTGGAGGGTTCTCGGAGAGGAATGTCCTCCCACACCTCGTGAAGGAGAAGTTGTAGTTTTCATGATCACCGCCGGGGTTTCAAACCGCCCGGTCAAAATTTTACCGGGACGTGATGGCCAATTTTCAGCTCCGTCCCCAAGACATCGGCCCCAACTCCGTTACCAACCTTTGCCACTTTCAATCTTGTCCAAGCATATCTCGCAAGAGGAACCTTCCGTTGAACTGTTCAGGATCTTTTCCACCTAAACCGTCGAACTGAATTCACCGACGGCCCTAATACGTAATTGGGCGGTATGGCTATCCGTAAGAGGAAGGAGATCACTTATCCCCATGTCAAACTCCATACTCACCCCAAAGAGTGGAATGCGACTTGGTTCTATTGCAAAGATACTTCTCCTGAAGGTGAAAATCCTTTACCTGGCTTCCGTCTAGAGCGGTTAAGCAATACTCATCCTTTTCCTCAAAGACTGACTGCCAAAGAGAGAAGCAAATATGCCCCACAACTATCCAAACTCCGCGCTTTCATGGCCAACGGTTTGACTGGAATCGATCTTGCACGCTGCTGGCTATCTTGGGGCATACTGCCTTTGAGCCGGCGTTCCGGTTTAATGTGCCAATATACCGGCAGTGTCGACGACCCACTCCGACACACCAAGCTGGAACTGTCTCGACGATGAAGTTCTGATTCAAGAAGGAAAATGTTGAATGAACCGGAGCATCTCGTGCTCAAACCGCTTGGCTCCTTCATCGCACCATCAACGCACCACTGCGGTAAGTCTCGATCGTGTCATTATAAAAACCGTTGTTACTTTCATATGTCCAACTCTCAATTATTTCGATCCAGGGCGATAATCCGTTTTGGAGCAAAAACTCTCTCAAGACAAAGCGAGACAAAAGTTGGGCGCTAATTCGCCCAAAACAAAAGTTGTCAAGAAATCCGCCCACAAGAGGAAGACTATCGCTTCGGCCCGATCCGCCATTGATGATGATGTGGGTAATCCGGAACTTGTTTCTCTTGGCTTGTTTTTACACGCCTTATTGATGACGATGCTTGTCGATGGCGCTGAAGCCAAGAACGCAGGATTTCTTTGAGGTAACTATTCTCTCTTCCGATTCAACAAATTTGCCTTCACTAAAATTTCACGGCAAACCGGAAAGTTAACTTTTCTCACCCTCTTGCTTACTTGGATCCCAAACTTCTTATGAAGACACAGCAACATGAAGCTCGTCGCACAACCCGCACAATGGACAGGTAGTTACCTCTGCCGGTTTACCAAACAGCCCGCTCGAAGCGCCGCACCGAGGTTTCCAACCTTTTATTGCCTTAAATTCCAAAGCGGGTTTGTTCCACAACCTCTTAATCCGTCCGACCGATTATCGGGTCACCTCCCATTCATCCTCTGGCGAATCGTCACCACTCAGCTACCACCGTTGAAGATAGCCGCCGGGTAAGTCCATACAGCCATACGCTTTTCGATTTTTCAGATTGATATGCCTTGTTCCTGAATCTTTGTTTCTTCGAACTAAACCGAAACCCAGCAAGAAGGCTCGCTTGGACAAAACAGTTGAAGAGGCTGCCGCTTGAGATCATGAGCGGGCGCCAGATCTCGACTAACGTTGCCTCTCAAGATATTCCAAATGACCCTCCGATTCAAGAGGAGGTTATTCGAAGAAATACTGTCAACCCTTCAATCTCGCCGATCCACCTGCCGGCCTTTGTCCGGTTTGAAAAGCCTCGCAGCCCCATGAAGCAGCCGTGCCGACCCGATCCGTCGAGTCGAAAGAGCGATGACGTTAGGATTATCGCATGGGCCGCTCTGAACCGGGAATCCTACAACCTTGACTCGCATCTTGTGAAGGAGGATTCTTCAACTTTGAAAAAGGAAAGTGGGCTGCCGAAGCTGGAAACATATGCCGCTTTAAGCGCCCAAGATCTTCATTCGGATACCGAACCGCTTTACAAGAGCCGTGATTATGAAGCTGGCTTGGTGAAACTAACGAGAGACAAGTTTGAGGTAACACTCCTTTCCTTATTACCAAGATAGTAGTCCTTGTAGCCCCCAAGGGCCGGTTTGCAATCTTTGATCAAACGGGACTTGATAATTTTCTTTGATAGATTTTGCAATCTTCCTCATAACCACGGGGCGGTTTAACGATGCACACTTAAACCGGTACTCCAAAAATTTCCTGACAACACTGTAATAGAATCAAATAGCCATTAGCCCCCAAGTGCCGAGTTGAATACTCGTATTCAACTTGGGACTTTGCCATGTATTAGCAGTAGAAAGATTTAAGGTACATTAGCCCCCAAGTGGCAAGCATATAACTGTGTTGTATGGTTGAGACTTTAACTTGAACTGTTGGCTGATCATACTATCAATGCGCAGGCGGAGGTGAAAATCAAGGATGATCGGATTGCCGATTTACAGGCGGCTTTGAAAACCCAGCAGGCCGAGACAGAAAAAGCCAAGAAGGAGCTAACCAGTGCCTTGACTGCCGCTGAACAGGTGAAGGAAAACATGAAGAAGGAACAGGCGGTCTGGGCCACCGAAAAGGCCAACTTGCTCAAACGGGCCGAGAATGCTGAAGCTGCCCTTAAACCGGTGGTGGATGATCTGACAGCCGTGAAGCGGCAAGTGCATTCTATGACGGCAGCCATCTTCGGTAAGTTCCCTGTGAATAAGTGTAATATGCTTTTCCTGCTGCACCATTATTCCGGTTTAAAACTATTCTGTTTATCATATGCAGGCACACGCGTTGGGCACTTGGGAAATGACGTGCGGAAGAAACTGAAGGCTGTCTACACTTTAGTGGAGCAGTTATATACCGGAGCCCAGCGCGTTATTACCACAATGTCACATAACAATCCAGCGCCGTCCCTGATCCAAGATACCCTGAACCGGCTATCCATCCTTCCTTCCCGGATTGAAGAGGTGAAGAAATCTGCTGCACGAACCGGAGCCATCAACGCCTTGATCCGAGCCAAAGCCTGGGTACCGGATTTTGATCCCGTGGAAGCAGCTCAAGGCTATCCCAGTGTGAAGGAAGACGGCTCGGACTTGAAGGAAGAGGACTTATGGGCGATAAACCGTGCGGTACGCCCGCTGGCTTGTCAATTGGCCGAAGAAGCCGATTTGGAGCACTATCAAGCCCAATACAATGAGCAGAACAAGCGTGTGTCCGCCCCAACTTTTGAACCGGAAAACTTGATCCCTCCAATCCGTAAGCATACTTATGCACCTGACATTGAACCGTCGTCCTTGATTCACGAAGAGGCTGTTTTCCAAGCGCTAATGGGAATCGATCGACTCATCAGGATTTCGGCCGATGGGTAGAGATGAAGATGCTGAAGCGGCGGAGGATGAAGAATAGTCGTGAACCGGTAGCCGGTTTAGACAAGTGTCGTGGGCTGTTGACCCAAAAAACAACGATCTCATTTGGGCACTGTGTTGCCTTGTAATAGCCTTAGTCAAAACTTGCTGCTGGAGATGCCTTCGCATCGATGAAACTTTTGTTTGATTCATACTCCCTGCAACCAAAAAATTGAACCTCGGCGGCGGTGACACCGCCAGCCGGTTTATGGCATCCAATATATTTGGTGTACCGAAAATCAATGAGTATGCGATACAAATACCTGCCGTATCTGGGCATAAAGCTGGCGTAGCCAATCTTGAAGCGGAGGCCTTTAAAAACCAATGACCGCCTGGGGAGACAATAACTCCCACATAGGCGTGCTGAAACAGCACAAGCCCCCGTGCTACTCCATAAAGATGAACCGGAAGAAGGTAAACCGGGCAGATAAAAACTTCGGTGCAATACCAAACCGTGTCCTGTCAGTTTGTTACTGACAGCTAAACCGGATAAAAATATTCGTCGGGTTGAGAACGCAACAAAAATCGAATACCAAATATGGCAACAAAGGCAATAACTCTTTGCAAAAGTAAAGCTTCATGGAGCTGGTCAGATGGCATTACCATGGTCAGACACAACCAAGCCCCCCGAAGGCGTAGCGATGGTGCTAGTCGGCCAGGTCCCCAAAAGACTCTTGGCGAGTACGCCGCCCAAGTGGCATGACATTGGTTCGGGTTCGACCAAGCCTCCAAATGACGCTGGCCCTATTGGCCGACCAAGAGGCGTGACCGGTTCAGACGTGACCGTGTCCCCAAATGATCTGGTGGCTTTCGCCTATCAAGAGGTGTTGCATTGGTTCGGACACGACCAAGCCCCCAAGTGATAAATATAATCATCAAGGGTAAACCGGAGGCCGCTTTAAAAATAGAAACACTCCATGTAACCACACATGAGAAGAAAGACAGAGACCCCGCTTAGCCGAGGCTCGATTTTTATTATATCAAGATAATATATACATTGTCATGCTATGTACATAAACTGAGCCGATGACTCAAGTGTAGTAAGGTCGAAGATGAGCTATATTCCACGGCCTATTGGTCTCCTCCTCTGATGTACGTGAGTCTTTACACTCTCGAATATCAACCAGATAGTAGGAACCGTTGTGTAGATTCTTGCTGACCACAAAGGGTCCTTCCCAAGGCGGGGATAACTTGTGCATATCTGTCTGGTCTTGGATAAGACGAAGCACCAAATCTCCTTCCTGAAAGGCTCTGGTCTTAACCCGGCGGCTGTGATAACGACGAAGATCTTGCTGGTAAATCGCCGAACGAGCGGCTGCCATATCACGCTCCTCATCCAATAGGTCCAAAGCGTCCTATCGTGCCACCTCGTTGTCCGCTTCAACATAAGCCGCTACACGGGGCGAATCGTGCCTGATATCACTGGGGAGAACTGCTTCTGCTCCATAAACCATGAAGAAAGGTGTGTAGCCGATGAGACCGGTTTGGCGTAGTATTGATACTCCATAGTACCGATGGGAGCTCTTCAACCCAGCACCTCGGTGTTCTCGTAATGGAACCGAAGTCGGGTTTGATGCCTCGCAAGATTTCGATTAGCACGCTCGCCGCCCATTGACTGGGGTGCGCCATCGACGATACGCAAGCGGATATGCTCGCTCATAGAATTCTTTCATAGCTCCCTTGGACAGATTAGTGCCATTGTCGAATGATTGTGTGGAAAGCCAAACGGAAAATCACCTTTTGATGAAGCGCACCGCTGTTGCCGCATCACACTTACTGACAGGTTCCGCTTCAACCCACTTGGTGAACTTGTCCACTACCACCAACAGATGGGTCTTCTTATCTTTGGATCGCTTAAAGGGCCCAACCATATCCAGCCTCCAGGTCGCAAACGGCCACGTTATTGGGATCATCCGCAATTCTGTGCGGTACATGAGCACGCTCGAGAATTTTCGACATCCATCGCACCGCTTGACCAAGTCCTCGTGATCAAGATGAGCAGTTAACCAGTAAAATCCATGACGGAATGCCTTCGCCACCAGGGACTTTGAACCGGCGTGATTCCCGCAATCCCCTTCATGGATTTCTTTTAAAATTTCACAGCCTTCCTTAGGGGAAACACAGCGTTGAAACGCCCCTGAAACACTGCAATGATGCAACTCACCATTAAGAATCGTCATAGATTTGGAGCGCCGGATTATCTGTCTGGCCAGGATCTCATCGTCTGGCAGGTCCCCTCGAGTCATATACGCAAGGTAAGGAATCGTCCAATCCGGAATAGCATGTAATGCTGCTACCAACTGAGCCTCCGGATCAGGAATAGCCAAATCCGCTTCACCAGGGAGCTGAACCGACGGGTTGTGCAAGACGTCCAGAAAGACATTAGGTGGAACCGGTTTACGCTAAGAACCCAAACGGCTTAAAGCGTCTGCCGCTTCATTCTTCCGGCGATCCACATGATCCACTTGATAGCCTTTGAAACAACCTGCAATATTATCCACTTCTCGACGATATGCAGCCATGAGGGGGTCCTTAGAATCCCAAGTGCCAGATACTTGCTGAGCCACCAAGTCCGAGTCACCAAAGCACTTAACCCGGCTTAAGTTCATCTCCTTAGCCATCCGAAGACCATGGAGCAAGGCTTCGTACTCAGCTGCATTATTAGTACAAGGGAACATTAAACGGAGAACGTAACAAAACTTATCACCTCGTGGGGAAGTTAAAACGACTCCAGCCCCCAAGCCTTCCAACTGCCTGGATCCGTTGAAGTGGATAGTCCAGTATGTGTGATCCGGCTTCTCCTCTGGTGCTTGTAACTCCGTCCAGTCATTAATGAAATCGACAAGTGCTTGTGACTTCACTGCTGTGCGCGGTGTATATTTGAGCCCATGCGGCCCAAGCTCGATGGCCCATTTTGCAATCCGGCCAGTCGCCTCCCGGTTTTGTATGATATCACCCAAAGGAGCTGAACTAACCACGGTAATAGGATGCCCTTGGAAATATTGTTTCAGCTTTCGGCTGGCCATAAAAACACCATAGACTAGCTTCTGCCAATGTGGATATCTCTGCTTGGACTCAATAAGCACCTCGCTGATATAATAAACCGGCCGTTGAACCGGATATTCCTTTCCTGCCTCCTTGCGTTCTACCACAATGGCTACACTCACTGCCCGTGCATTGGCTGCCACATATAACAACAACGGTTCCTTGTCAACCGGAGCCGCAAGAACAGGCGGGTTGGCCAATTGCCGCTTTAGATCCTCAAAGGCTTCATCAGCAGCTGGACTCCAGACAAAATTATCCGTCTTCCTCAAAGATCGGTATAGGGGATGGCCTTCTCCGAGGCGGCCGATAAACCGCTCAACGCGGCAATCCGCCCGCCAGCGTTGAACATCGTTGATACGCCGGTTTAGCCAAGGAAGTGATGGCTTTAATTTTCTCGGATTAGCCTCGATTCCTCTGTTAGACACGGGAACCCCAATAACTTGCGGCGGAACACCAAAAACACACTTGGCGGATTAAGCATCATCTTATAAATGCGCAAGTTGTGAAGGTTTCCTTCAAATCTTCCACCAGTGTCTCCTTTTGTCTTGATTTCACCACAATATCATCTACATAAGCATGCACATTGCGCCAATCTGCATATGCAAACAATTTCAGACACACCACCGTAAGTAGCTCAGGCACTCTTGAGCCCAAAGGGCATAGATACATAGCGAAGGCTCCAAAGGGAGTTATAAACGCTGTTTTCTCCTGGTCCTTAACCGCCATTTTGATCGATGATATCCGAATCGCGTCCAAAAACTTAAGCGCCACATCCTGCCGTGGCATCAATAATCTGATCAATGCGGGGGAGAGCAAAAGGATCTGCTGGGCAAGCCTTGTTGAGATCTGTGTAGTCCACACACATACGCCAGGTGCCGTTTTTCTTAAGGACCAGCACCGGATTAGCAAGCCACTCCGGATGAAACACCTCAATGATAAAGCCAGCCGCCAGAAGCCTGGCTACTTATTCCCCAATGGCCTTGCGCCTTTCTTCATTAAACCGGCGGAGGAACTGTTTCACCGGTTTATACTTAGGATCCACATTAAGTGTGTGCTCAACGAGTTCCCTCGGTACACCTGGCATGTCAGATGGCTTCCATGCAAAAATGTCCCGGTTCTCACGGATGAACTTGATGAGCGCGCCTTCCTATTTGGGATCCAGTTGGCACCGACAGTGAACTGCTTGGACGAATCGCTTTGGCACAAAGTCAACAAGCTTGGTCTCATTGCCGATTTAAACTTCAGATCCGATTCGTGCTCAGAGTGGGTTTCTTCAAAGGGTCATATCTGCCGGATCAACATTGTCCTTATAGAATTTCAACTCCTCCGTGGCACAGACCCGCTACGCATAAGCTGCATCTCCTTCCTCACATTCCAAAGCGACTCGCGGCTTCCATGCACCGTTATCGTTCCTTTGTAACCCGCATTTTGAGCTGCAAGTAAATATAACAAGGCCGTGCCATGAACTTAGCATAAGCTGGCCGTCCAAACAAGGCATGATATGGACTCGGATTTTCACCACTTCAAAAGTTAGCTTTTCGGACCGGAATCATGCTCATCTCCAAAAGCCACATCAGGGCTATCTTACCAACAGGATAAGCAGATTTGCCGGTACTACACCATGGAACACCGTATTGGGACGGTCTCGAGATCTTTGTCCCGTAAGACCCATGCGACGGAAAGTTTCATAGTATAATATATTGATGCTGCTTCCTCCATCCATAAGCACCTTAGTAAACTTATAGCCCCCAACCTGAGGATCTACCACCAATGCCAGCTGACCCGGATTATCAACCCGGGGGGGATGGTCCTCTACGCTCCATATGATAGGCTGCTCGACCAGCAAGAAATATCGCGCAAAGCCGGTTCAACAGAATTTATCGCCCGTTTGTGAAGCTTCCGATCCGCTTGTCCAAACTGGTTGCGAAAACATGATATCGCCCGCCATTCAAGCGCTCTGGTTGGCTCGATAGCTCGATTTATTCTTTGCTTCTTGGACACACCGATTACTCGATTATTGAGATTGCCTGGTTATGCCCTGGACCGAAGCTCCGCCCCGACCCGCCCATGGAAACCGGAACTGAACCACCACCGACCCTGGTCATATCGGAAAGCATCGGAGTTTTTGAACTCCTGCATAATATAACAGTCTTTCCAAAGATGATTCGATGGGGATTCCTTCGTCCCATGCTTGGGACAAGGCTGATTCAACAAGTAATTCAGATGGCTTGCACCTGCATTTGGACCCCGGTTCGCCTTGCCTCTGCGCCGCGGGCCTCTATCCTGCGCATTAGTGTTGGCTACGAAATCCGGATTGCCATCAGCCTTGCGCTTGCCCCCGTTTCCATGACCTGCCGGTTTGAAATGCTGCTGCTTGGAGTTGCCGTTCTTCTTTCCTTCCTCGCCTCATCATCGTCCCGCCGGGATCCTTGGTACTGTCTGAATCGGCATATTTTACCAAAGCGGCCATGAGGGTTCCCATATCATTGCAGAACCGCTTCATACGACCCAGCTTAAATTTCAAAGGCTCAAACCGGCAGTTGCTTTCCAAGGTTATGATCGCCGAGTCAGCATTGATCCGGTCAGAGGAGTGCAAAATCTCAGACACACGGCGTACCCAACGGGTTGTTGACTCCCCTTCTTCCTGAACGCAAGCCGCCAGGTCTACTATGGACTTGGGCTGCTTACACGTGTCCTTGAAATTCTGGATAAAACGGGCTCGTAACTGCCCCCACGAACTGATAGAGTTGGGCGGCAAGCTTTTTAACCAAGTACGGGCCGTGCCCTCCATCATCATGGTGAAGTATTTTGCGCATGCGGCTTCATCAACGTCTAGCATCTCCATGGCCATCTCATAACTTTCAACCCACGCCTCAGGGGACAGATCTGCAGTGTAATTCGGCACCTTGCGCGGGCCCTTAAAATCTTTAGGCAGACGCACATTGCGTAGGGCGGGGGTTAAACAGGGCACCCCTAAAGCGGATGTGACTCCTGGCCCGGTGAAAGTGGTAGGGCGAACCGGTGTGTGTTGATCCGCACCATCCTGTGCTGCTAACTCGGCCTCCCTACGTGCCCGGGCCCGATCCACTACCTCCTGAGCGTCACGAATAACTCCTGTCTGGTGATTGCCTCGGGCCGCTTCACGGTCACGCGCGTTGCTTGATATGGCCGGTTCATCCATGCGCCTGCTGTAGCTCCGGCTTGGGCGGGGCGTAGAGTGAATCCGATCACGGCTGTATGAATACGCCTCCTGCTGTATCAGCGCCGTCCGGAGAAGCTCCTTAACCCGGCGTGTCTCAACTGCTTGTGGGGAATCTCCTTCGACTGGGATCGCCTCCAATCGTGCAGCAGCCGCAACAAGGTTGTCCATAGGGTTAGAATAATGGCCTGGGGGCGTCTGTACCGGCGGAGGAATCACCGTGTTCTGCTGCGGAGGCTCCATCAGGCGCGGTTGGACCGTCGCTCCTGCTCCTGGTGCCTCAATCCGGTTTACCTCCCTGTGCTGGGGCGGGTTACTGGGTCCGGCTCCGGGGGTCTGAAAGAGGTTTCTAGGGTCAAATCCTGACGGCAGGTGCGATCTGTACTTCCGCTTTAACACCTCCTGCAATGCGCTCTGGTCAAGCATGAGTTTGTAAGCTTGTGCATCTAAAGCGGCCCGCTCTGCAGCCATACGCTCCTTCTCTGCCGCTAGATCCGCTTTGGCCTGCGTGATCAGCTCTTTCACCTTCGCAACTTCTGCGTTATGAGCCTCCTGATCTGCTGGATTGTCCTCCGCCATGAGCGCTGCTAGTGCATCAAATAGATCTGACAGAACTTGAACCGGCGGTCGCACCGGGCCTCCTGCCCCCGCTGCCGCTGATGAACCGGAAAGCATTGCTGCTGCGGTTGAAGAGAGGTTTGCTGCTTGCGTAGCGGCCATGAACACTCCGACCCGGTTTAGCTGGCTTGGGGGGTCCGGAATATTGTCACCGTCGGAACAGCCCCTGATCATATCATCCTGCAACTGGTATAATGACTCGGTTTCTCCTGTTGAAGATTCATCGCCGGAATAAACGACGGTCTCGCTACCGTGTTCTGAACCGGTGTCATACTCCCCTCCATGGGTGACTCCAACGAAGACATGCTTCACGGCCGGTTTAACCTGGGCAGGTCGCGCGCGCTGAGCCGTCTCGATGAAGTCGGTGCAGATGTCCGGCTCAGGCCCAGGCTCTCCGATCTTGCCGATGAAAACGTGTATGCCGCCGAAGGGGACCCGGTATCCATACTCGATTGAATCGGCCTCGGGATCCCATCCGGCATCGTCGATGTAGATCCGGCCGCGACAACTCTTGGTCATCCGGCCCACGACGTAGCCTTCGAGTCCTTTGAGCTTGCCCTCCAAGGTCGTCAAACCATCGTGCAATAGCCCCACGGTGGGCGCCAACTGTCGTGGATTTGTCACGGCAGATGTCCTAGCATAAGGACTTAGTCGTGGAGCCATCGCTACGGGTTTACTTGTAGGGGTTAAAGCGGACACAAAGACACGAGAGTTTTATACTAGTTCAGCCCCTTCGATGAAGGTAAAAGCCTACGTCTAGTTGTGATGGAATTGATGTGGTCTCGATGGCTAGGGAGCAAATAAGCTTCGCCTAGGCTCGAGTTGTGGTTGTCTGTCTTTGAACCGCCGCCGGTCGCCCCTTATATACACGAGTGACGCCCGTCGGTTCAGAGAGTCCCAACCGTTCATACTGTATCCGGTTGGTATCTCTCTATTCCTAACTTACAATACAAGTCATACATCAGGCCGGTTTACGGCTACAAGCTCTAAACCGACCATAGGCCTTGGGCCTTTCTCTGATTACACCACTAACGGAGCTAACCCGGCCCAAGCTGGCCGGTTTACACCTAGTGGTAATATCCCCAACATAGGGGTATATCTGAAAGTGCGTTACGTCGACTAGAGGGGGGTGAATAGGCGATTTTTATGAATTCTTCACTAAGGAATTTCAGGGTGAGGAAATTCCGAAGCGAAGAACTACTTGCAATGGAATAAGTACTCAGGTATAAGCATAACAGAGCAACAACATAGTCATCATGATGAAATGAAAGACAAATATAGAGTGCTGTAAAGCGTAAACTTTGGATAAGCGGGATTTAAGACAAACCGATCAAGAAATAGGATTGAGGAATTAGAGAAAGTCTTGATCAAAGTCTTCAAACAAGAATGATCGGGTTCATCAACACATAACTAAGGAAATGAAAGGGTTGAGGAAATAGAACCAGAGGGCTTGTGAAGACTATGATTTGGTAGACCAGTTCAACTGCTATGACGGTTATACGTCAGTTGGAGCGGTGAGTATTTAAACTTGAGGACACACATCCTCATCAGATTCTCCTTGAGCTAAGATCATCACATGAGACTCGCCCAACAGTAGTGGTAAGTTTCACAGGTGACTTCCAAACCTTCACAGACTAGGTCACTCGGCGATCCACAATTCCTCTTCGATGCTCAGACCATGACGGCTAACCGTCTAGAGGATACACAGTCCTCAAAGGTAACAAGCATTGGTTCCATACAGGAACAATCTCTTCAGTGATGCCCAATCACTTTGGGTTTGTAGGTTTGGGTTTGGGATTTGGGTTTTCCTCACTTGATGACTTTCGCTCAAAGTCCTCGGAGGACGGGATGCTCTCAAATGACAAGTGTCAGTTTCTCTCGGAGCTGCCAACCAGCTAGTGGTTGTAGGGGGGGCTATTTATAGCCTAGGGAGCATCCCAACATGATATGACATAAATGCCCTTCAATGATATGACCATTAGGTGGTAGGATATTTTTGGACAGCTGGCGCGTGGCACAGCAACGGTCGGATTTGAGGTTCGAATTCCTCAGGGCTATCATGTTCCTCACTGTGTAGGCAATTCGCACTGGCGAATTCCTAACTCTCAGTCAGAACAAATTCCTCAGAGACTAGAAGATCTTTGTCTCTGTCACTAAAGAAATTGACTGAACTAATATGAGATTTCCAATGGCTTCACTCGAAGGATTGGGTAGGTGTAGGATTTTGAGATGAGTATCACTTGGAAATCAGTTTCCTTAGTATTACCTCGACCCCCTTTAATAGTACGGTGTTTCCTATGACTCAAGAAGAAGAAAATGAAACTATGAAAACAAAGTCTTCACGCTTCATAGTCTCGCATGAATATCCAAGTCTTTACAGTCACACAAATTTCTTCACTTTCAAAGTCTTTAGGAGAACCAAAGTCTTTAGCCAAAGACATTCATTTTTAGGGGTCGACTTTCACTGTAAATATCAGACTCCTCATTGACTTATAGAACCCGTGTACACTCACAAACATATTAGTCCCTTAACCTATAAATCTTCAATACACCAAAATCACTAAGGGGCACTAGATGCACTTACAATCTCCCCCTTTTTGGTGATTGATGACAACATAGGTTAAGTTTTCAATAGGGTTAAACATATGAATTGAAAGTGCTCAATATTGAGGAATTTGATTGCAAGATATAGAAGAATTCCCCCTGAAGATGTGCATAGTGAGCAATTTGCTTTTGAAGCAATGCACATTTGAAGTGTAGAATCATGGGGATCTCCCCCTATATCTTGCAATTCATACACGCATTTAACATATCGAATGAAGAATTTGAAATGCATGATGAAATGTGGTGACTGATTTAATTCAGCATGCGTGCATAGCATATATGAGGAAATAGCATGCAGAAAACAAGGCAGAAGTATCAGGTCACCACCGGACCTAAATTTACAACTCAATCAACAAACACTTCAGAAGAGCGAGAGTTGCAACTTAACAAAAAAACGCCCATTATAGATAGACCCGCTTGAAGACTAACTCAAATTTCTCCCCCTTTGTCATCAAATGACCAAAAGGGACAAAAAATGAGGACTAACTCACATGAAGAATTTCATCACGAAGTCAATGGAGGAGCGCCAGCGTTGTTGGGGTCGGTTGTTGGAGTAGGGCCTGCAGCAGTGTCGTCCAAGTCTTCATTTTCATCAGTCTCGCAAGATGCTGAATATGAGCTGGGCAGCAAAGGAGGAACTTCAACCTTCTTGAATTTCTTCGCTAAAGACTTAGACCAGCTAAAGTCCTGCTTGAAGCCCATCTGCTTGAGATCTTCATCACCGTAGACATGAGTCAGAACAGCCTAGGTGCGATCAAAAACTTCATTGAGGTAGTAGTGGTTCTTCTTCACTGAATTATAGGTGGCAGCCATGTTGTGAAGAATAGCACCAAACTGACGTTTGACCCATTTATGATTGCGATCCACCTTCTGATGAACACTGAGGAGAAGATCACGATCAGTCATCACCCTTGGAGCTGTGGCTTGAGGACTTTGCTTTGAGGCATTGGCGACAGAGTCATGAGTAGCAGAGTCATCATTGGTGGAATATGAGGCAGCTTTGCGGAACAGTCCATCCAATGGACAATTGCCCTCATCAATAATTGCAGTGGCCTTGCCCTTCTCATCAGCTGAGGAAAATGTCCGCTTGAGGACTTCAATAGGGGGCAAGTAACTGCCATGGTTGAGTGTATCAGCTTTGTAGTTGAGTGAAGACCTTGATCTAAGGAATCTCATAATCCAGGGAGCATAAGGCTTCAACTCAAAGGGAGACATTGCAATGTTTGCCAAGACCTCGTGAAGAAGTCATGGTAGTTCACTGGAATACCATGCATGATATTGAATAGCAGATTCTTCATGATGCCAACAACTTCTTCATCATTCAAGTTGTGGCCTTTGATTGGACTCAGTGTCTTGATCAGAATGTGGTATAAAGTCCTAGGCACATATTGCAATACCTTCACAAGAAACTTTGTCCTTGAGGCTTGACCAGGCTTCAATGGCTTCATCGGGACTTGCATGAAGTGATCAGATAGTTTACTTTCATTGTAGATAAGATGCACACCTTCTGGGGGAGGATTGACAGACATGGCATGAAGCAATTCAGTGGCAGGTGCTTTAAAGTGAGTATTCTCTGTCATCTAGTCCAACACCCAAGAGTTCACATCTTCAGCATTTCCAGTGATGTGCAGCATCGCATAGAACTGAAGAATGAGTTCTTCATTCCAATCACATATGTCAGTGTAGAAATTTAGCAAGACAACATCATGAAGAGCACTGAGTACTGGTGCAAGCACGACAGTGATTCCATATCCACATGAGGAATATGCTCATGGTCGAAGCCTTTGTCTTTGTTGAAAAGCACTAAAGAATAGAAATTTGCTTGGCTGGCAATCCAGGAACGCTTCCTTCTCAGACGAGCAGAGTCATAAGGATTGTAGTCAGTGAAGATCACATGCTCACTGAAGAAGGCATCAGCCTTAAATTTTGGAGTCTTGGAGAAGGGATTCTTCGGCTTGGGCTGAGGAGTATCAGTCAGTTGCAGCACGACCTCAGGAATCTCAATCTCTGGAGCCGCAGGCTGAGGAATTTCAGCTTCTGCTTCAGTAGCAGCCTGGGCCTCCATTTCTTCATCAGCTTTGTCATCAGCACTAGTGGCTGGAATCTCTTCATGAATGGAAGGGGCAGTGTGAATTTCATCAGAACCCATCTAAACTTCAGTAGAGATTGGGACTGAGGAATTTGTTGGTGTGAACAGAGGTGAGTTAGGGTGCTGACTGTCCCAAAAGTCATCGTTCATCATAGGTGTGGTGCTCCCAATGTCCACATCCTCATCCTCTTCCATTTACTCAACGCCGGCCTCTTCAGCTGTGAACTAAGGCGTTGGCGATGATACCTGGGGAGTTGAAGTGATAGCATCCACTTCCATTTCTTCATCCATCTGCTCTGTGGAAGCAGCAGAGGGATTTTCTTCAGCAGATTCATCAGGAATCTCATCATCTTCACCAAAAGGAACGAGTTCCTTTGATGTCATGCTTGAGAGAGGAACAGCATCGATAGGATTCTCAATTGAGCTTGTCAAAATCTTCACCTTCTTGGGTGCCGAAGATTCTGAGGAAGCAGATGCTTTCCTTTCCTTCAGAGTGGCTCTCTCAGCAGCATTTCTTTTCTTCACTTCCAGAGCAGAAGGAAGAACTGGGCTTGGTGTTGGTGCAGGCGGAGCAGAGGAAACTGGATCAATTTCTTCAGGCCGACTGCATGTCTTGTGCAATTTCTTCAAGCACAGCTTTAGATTCTTCAGCTGTCCTAACTTGTTCTTCAAAGCAACACTAGTGGTTCATTTGTAGTTTCTTCTTCGGTGGCTGGTATTTCATCACCATTGTGCTACTGATTTCATCGATGCTTGATTTTCATCAGCGGTGTTGGCATGTTCTTTAGTTGGCTGGGCAGATGCTTTAGCCGAGGGAATCTCAATGTGCGACTGATCAGCAACATTGGAAGTGAATTTCTTTGCCATTTTGACGAATCTGACCTTGGCTCCCAGCCATTCAGCCTTATAGGCGTCAAATTCATCACTGAGCTTTTTGATCTCAGTTTGCATAGCAATGAGTTGCTCAGGCGATAACCTCAGAACGTTATCCTTCATATAGCACTGCTTCTTGTACTAGGCTTTCTTAGCAGCTCTGGCTTGATCATATTTCCACTGTTCTTCAGCAATGAACGCCGTCAACATGTGACTTGTCCAGGAGTGAGTTCTAGCTCTGGCAATGGAGTGTTTGTATCTTTGTGCCAGAGGTCAATGAAATCCAGGATCTTCTTTGGATCCAATAGATAGGGCACAACACTTCCTTTGGCTCTAGCGGCCCTTTGCAGTCTATCTTTGATGATATCTGCTAATTCATCATCATCAGCCTCATCATCATCAGAAGGCACTAGACAGGCAACTTGTTTCTTGTGAGGACTTGGTCTATTGCCTCGTCCTGCAGTGGCCTTGGTCTTCAGCAAAGTTGAGCTCTTTGAAGACAGATGAGGAACTGAAGAACTTGCAGAAGCTCCTGAGGCAATTGAGATGCCTGTGGTCCTTTGACAAGTGGCGAGATGCACAGGTGCTGAGGACTTTGCCGGAGGAGCTGAGGGTTTTGAAGTCTGAGGAACTGGTGCAGTTGGAGGAACTGGGGCAGCCTAAGGAATTTGCCTTGATGGCACAAAAGAGCTTGGCCGTGAGGGCATTGTTGAGGAAGTTGGTTTTCGAGCAGGCTTCTTGGGCATAGCCTTCTTGCTCGTGGTGGCCTCAGCAGCGGCAGCGGCAGCAGCAGAATCTCCATTGAATTTCTTCACTACTTCTTTGGCCTGCTTGGCCAACTTAGCTTGCTGCCTAGCCAATTCATCAGCATAATCCTCACCATGTTTAAGGCTTGTTGGATTGGCTCTTTGGCCAGGTGCCAACGGAGGTCTAGAACATGGGGGGTGAAGAGCGAATTTCTTCATATATTTTGGAGTAACATATCTTTACTCCCTCCATTCCCGTGCCCATCTTCGTTCAGTCCTCTATATGCGCACTTTGCGCTCATTCTCGGTTCTTTCCCATGAGTTGCCTCATCAGGCGTGAAGTACCCTGCATAAATGTCATCAGGGATCTCAAACGCTGTGTTGGCCTCCAGTTTCTTTCCTCCTTTCTGAGGTCTTTTACCATCTGCCATTTTCTTCAGCTGAGGAATTTGAAAAATAGAGTTATCTGAGGAAGTATGCAACTTTTCTTCAAGGAATGCTGCAAATGAGTTAAGTTGATGAGAACCTAGTGATTCAGCAGCAGACATGTGTACCTGTGAACAGAGTATAGGTGCGAAGAATTTGGAGAGATCATATGCATTCTCAGAAGTTTTTGCAAAATGGAACAAGTTTGAGGAAATTGACCAGTTGTGTCTTGAAGAATTTCACTAAGCGTTCTTTGACTGAGGTTCCAGAGTTGTGCGGATTGTGAGATTCACACAATTGAGGAATCATGAAGAAAAACGTCACTTAGAGAAACAGATGAAGAGCAGAAGATTTGTGCTGGGTGTTTAGAGTGTGGATGTTGAAGAATAAACACCTTTTGAAGATTTGATGAAGATCATGAGTAGTAAAAAAGGCAGTAAAAGTAACTTTTAATTACCCTTGACGAAGAACACAATGAACAGGAAGTGTAGGTTGAGAAGTTCGTCTGTCCAGATCTTCCACGCCCTAACTTGGCGGAGGAAGACGGCTACAGCGGCGGCGGAGAGAAGAAGTCCGCGGCCAGCGCGAGTACGACGATGACGAGGTCGAGGCAGTGAAGCTCTTCCTCATCGGCGACGATGAATGTAGCGGTGGCGCTAGGGCTTGAGAGCTCGAGCAAGGGGAGTGAGATCGATTGGGGTAAATGCAGTCTGATGAGGGCGAGGGGTATTTATAGCCGCATTGAAAAACCGCTCGCCGAGGAAAATGGACGAACGTACCCCTGACCCTTCTCATCCTAGCGACATGTGTCACCCACATACAATGTGGTGGAGATCCTGTAAGATCGTGGGTGAATAGATAAGTTTTATCATGGGATGTGTAACGGTTTGAGCGGCAAAATCCGAAAATTCAGATAAGAATATTTTAAAGTTTTCGTTCGCAATTTCTTCAGCTGACAAGGACATAGTGAAGATTTTGAACGAGTTTCAAATAGAACGCACATGAAGAATTTGTCAATAGACTGGGTTGAGTTTAGCATAGAGGGGGAAAGGGTCCGATCACATTCACTTAGCAGAAAAGTCAACTTGAAGCAATAAGTGAATGTTGTAGAGGACATAAACACTCAAGTGTGTGTGTGTGTGTCCATATATATATATATATATATATATATATATATATATAGTCAATGAAGAACAATGATGGAAAGAGTGAATACAATGCAAAGTTGAAGAATTTGAAAAACTGAGGAATTTCAAAAACGAAGAAAAACTCAAATTGAAGATTTTCAACTTCAGTTGGTGGCCTAACCCACCGTATAAAAATGATGATTTCATACACCGCATACAATTATCGTTGGGTTCTGAGAATCAATTTCTTCATTAATTTCTTCATACTTAGAGGGTTAGTCTTCATTCATTGAAGAAAAACGTTACTTCGTGTGTTGCACATCTAAGTCATCAAGTCAACATAAGTGTTAGGATGTGTGTCCTTTTCATAGAACCTTCGAAGATTCTAGGATATTTAGCTCACATCGTAACTTGTTAAATCTCTTCTCATCCAAGGGCTTTGTGAAGATATCGGCCAGCTGGTCTTCAGTATTTGCGTAGTCGATGGAGATGTCGCCCTTCAACACATGGTCACGAAGAAAATGATGACGAATCTGGATGTGCTTTATCTTCGAGTGCTGAAATGGGTTGTGAGCAATCTTGATAGCACTCTAATTGTCATAGTAGAGTGGCACATTCTTCACATTGATGCCATAGTCCTTGAGGGTTTGCTTCATCCATAGCAATTGAGCACAGCAAGATCCAGCAGCAATGTATTCAGTTTCAGCAGTAGAGAGTGATACACAGTTCTGCTTCTTCGAGGACCAACATACCAAGGATCGTCCGAGGAAATGACATGTGCCTGACGTTGACTTGCGGTCCACCCGATCACCAGCATAGTCAGAGTCTGAATATCCAATTAGATCAAAGGAAGAGCCCTTGGGATACCATAATCCAAGTGTTGGTGTGTGAGCTAGATATCGAAGAATATGCTTCACTGCCTTATGGTGTGATTCCTTCGGTGTAGCTTGAAATCGGTCACACATGCAAACACTAAGCATAATATCCGGCCTAGATGCACATAGGTACAATAAAGATCCAATCATGGAGCGGTATACCTTTTGGTCAAAGTCTTTACCATTTTCATCAGTGCATAGATGGCCATTTGTGGCCATAGGAATTTTGACGCCTTTGCAATCTTCCATGCTGAATTTCCTCAACACATCCTTGAGGTATTTCTCCTGAGATATGAATATGCCATTCTATTGTTGACGAATTTGAAGACCTAAGAAGAATTTCAATTCTCCCATCATAGACATTTGATATTATTCACTCATCATATAGGCAAATTCATCACTGTAACGTTGATTAGTACAGCCAAAGATAATATCATCAACATATATTTGGCACACGAATAATTCATCATCATATGCTTTGGTGAAAGGAGTTGGGTCAAGTGAACCGGGTTTGAAGCCTTTCTTCATGAGGAATTCCTTCAGTGTGTCATACCACGCCCGAGGTTCTTGCTTGAAGCCATAGAGGGCCTTTGTTGAGTCTGTAGACGTGATACGGAAATTTTGGATCCTCAAAACCTAGTAGTTGAGCAACATATATTCTTCCTCAAGCTTAATATTGAGGAATGCACTTTTCACATCCTGTGTGTAGCCCTGAGCTACAAGACGAGCCTTATTTCTCACCACAAGGCCATTTTCATCTTGTTTGTTGCGGTAGATCCATTTGGTACCGATGATGTTGTGCTTGCGTGGGTCTGGTCGCTTGACAAGCTCCCACACATTGTTGAGCTCGAATTGATGCAGTTCATCTTGCATGGCTTGAATCCACTCAGATTCCATGAATGCTTCATCAACTTTAGTGGGCTCTGTGATAGAGACAAACGCAAAATGACCACAAAAGTTAGATAAATGTGAAGCTTTTGAGCGCGTGAGAGGACCTGGTGCGTTGATGTCATCGATGATCTTCTCAATCTACACTTCGTTTGCAACGCGAGGATGTGCGGGTTGACGACTTTTCTTAGGCCCAGCAGTTTCTTCAGGACCAGTTTCTTCAGCAGCACCAGCGTGATTTTCTTCACGATCCGGAATGACTTCTTTAGCAGATTCTTCGGTAGGGATGATATCCTCTGTAGCTTTGAACTTGATGGATTCCTCAGGTGACATTTCATCTAGCACAGGAGGTAGGTGCTCTCTTTGTGAGCCATTAGTTTCATCAAACTGCACATCTACAGCTTCAACAATCTTGTGATGATTGATGTTGAAGACTCTGTAGGTGTGCCAGTTCTTTCCGTAACCAAGCATAAAACCCTCGTGTGCTTTCGGTGCAAATTTAGAGTGATGGTGAGGATCTCTAATCCAGCATTTAGCACCGAAGACTTTGAAATAACTTACATTGGGTTTCTTGTCAGTGAGGAGTTCATATGAGGTATTTTTGAAGAATTTATGAAGATATACCCTGTTGATGATGTAGCACGTAGTATCAATTGCTTCAAGCCAAAAGCGCTAAGGTGTCTTATATTCATCAAGCATAGTGCAAGGCATCTCAACAAGAGTTCTGTTCTTGCGCTCCATGACGCCATTCTGTTGAGGAGTATAAGGAGCAGATAATTCATGAGTAATACCAAGTATATCAAGATATTCATCGAGGCCAGTGTTCTTGAACTCTGTTCCATTATCACTCCTGATATGCTTGATCTTCACAACGAAGTTAGTAGAAGCCCTTGAGGAAGATCGTCTGAAGACTTCCTGCACTTCATTTTTGTAAGTGATGATATGCACCCATGTGTAACGAAAATAGTCATCAACTATGACAAAGCCATATAGTGATGCAGAACTAGAGAACGTGGCATAATGAGTAAAGCCAAAGAGATCCATGTGAAGTAATTCAAAGGGACGAGAAGTGGTCATGATAGTCTTCGAGGGATGCTTGGCTCTGGTGATCTTTCCAGCCTCACAAGCCCCACAAAGACGATCTTTGAGGAATTTGACACCCTCGATGCCAATGACATGCTTCTTCTTCGCGAGTGTATGCAAGTTTCTCATCCCAGCATGACCAAGTCGTCGATGCCATAGCCAGCATTCTGAAGCTTTTGCAAGTAGACATGTGACAGGTTGTGGTCCTGCAGAGAAATCAACAATATACAAGTATCCTTTCCTAAAGCCTTCGAAGACTTTGGAGTTGTCAGACTCCATTAGCACAATGCAATGATATTTTCCAAAGACAACAACCATATCAAGATCACAAAGCATTGAGACAGACATGAGGTTGAACCCTAAGGACTCGACAAGCATGACTTTGTCCATATGTCTATCCTTTGAGATTGCAACCTTACCTAGACCCAATACCTTGCTTTTGCCTTTGTCAGCGTAGGTGATATGCTTCAGATGAGATGGTGACAAATCAGTGTCCATCAACAAGTTCCTGTCACCGGTCATGTATTTGTACATCCACTATCGAGGACCCACTCAGTAGCTTTGGGTTGTTCATCCTGCAGATGAATTAGTGCAACTTACGAACCCATAAACTTCATCAGTGAAGAATATGATATCAATTTCATCAACAGTAATTGATATAGCAGTATGAGGACGTGAGAAATGAATGATTCATTTCTTCATGATTAGCTTGCATCCATTCAAGCACATTCAGGTCTCCAGCAATTTCTTCAGACGATCAAGTTCGTCTGGAGACCTGACCCTGCATAAGAGAATAGTTCTTTTTCTTCACCACCCACATCTGGAGGGGTGGCAAATAGTTCATCATTCTGCGAGCTCCATAAGAAAGAGATGGCATAGAAGCCAGTGCACTTCGTTTCATAGAAGAGTGGTTAGGATAAGCATATGAATAAGCAGAGAAATTCTTCAAGGACTTATGAACATAATGGTTTGAAGAATTATGCACATATTCATGGCCATTAGACTTTCCCTGCGAAATAGAAGTGTTAGCATGATGATGTTCCATGTGAGGAATTTGATCCATATGAAGAATTTGGTCCATTTGAGGACTTGGATCCATATGAAGATTTTGATCCATATGAAGAATTTGATCTGGGGTTCCTATTCTTCATGGGTGGTGTCATGATGACATTCACCTGAAGATTTTCAAGGCACCTTTTAGGAACCCAGATTTTCTTCATAGGGGGGTCGTTCCTGCAGTTAGTTCCAACATATTGAGCAAATACTTCACCATTCTGATTCTTAAACAGTTTATAGTTGGAGTCAAATGACTCATCAGAGTAATATGAAGAATCACAATTAAAGCCAGCTAGAGCGCATGGATCTACAGGAGGTCCTTTCGCAGCAACCCATGAGGTTTTGGGATACTGCTCGGGTTTCCAGTAGGTCCCATCAGCATTGAGTTTCCTCTCAAAGGCAATACCCTCTTTCCTAGGGTTCATGTTCAAGATCTACTTTTTGAGCACATCACATAGAGTCTGATGCCCTTTGAGGCTTTTGTAAATGCCTGTCACATACAATTCCTTTAGCCCTGCATTATCGTCAGTGATACTTAAGGTATCCTCAGATGAAGAGTTTGTGACCACAGAGACAATTGAAGAATTTGCAGCAATAGAAGCATTTGAACATTCAGGTGATGAATTAGCAGATTCACGCTCAATGCATTTCAGACATGGTGGAATAAATTCTTCCTGAGTGGAACTGATCTGTTGAGCCAGCAATGAATCGTTTTCCTTCTGAAGATCTTCATAACTCACTCTTGACTTCTCAAGATCGTGCTTTCTCTGAAGAAATTCATAAGAAAGCTTCTCATGCTCTGTTAAGAGAGTGTTATGATGATTTTGAAGGTTGTCAAACTTAGACTGAAGTTTTTGAAGACTATCAGTCAAAGCCTTAGTTCGATCCAATTCCTCACCCAACATATCATCGCTTTCATCAAGCACGTTTTGAACTTTTTCAAGAGCTCTTTGTTGTTTAGTGGCAAGGGAAGCAAGTTTGACATAGCTGGGTCCAAATTCATCTCCCGATTCATCATCACTAGATTCGGAGAGGTAGCATTCAGTTACCTTGTCACCCTTTGCCATAAGGCATGGTGTAGTGAATGATGATTCAGGTGCGAAAGTCATCTCCTTGAGTGATTTCTTGAAATCCTCAAACCAAGGATCATGACGAGTACGATGACCTTCATAGACTTCAGAGAGTCGGTCCCAGATAAACTTCACACGGTTGAGATGCATGATGTTCCTGAACTGATTTTGGGACAAATAGGAGCAGATGAAATACTCCGTTGTGAGGTTGAGTAGAGTGTACTTGCGAATATCATCAGCCTCCGCAATCTTGCATAGATCGGTAAGACCGATCTCAGTGACGGTCCACAGTTCGCTGTTCATCGCCATGAGTTGCTTCTTCATCACGGCCTTCCACTTTGGATACTCATGACCATCAAAGATGGGGCATGTCACTTTCTTCATTCCTGCAGTCGACATAACTAAAACTCTAGGCGGTTAAACCAAAATCACACAGAACAAGGGTGTACCTTGCTCTAATACCAATTGAAAGTGCGTTACGTCGACTAGAGGGGGGTGAATAGGCGATTTTTATGAATTCTTCACTGAGGAATTTCAGGGTGAGGAAATTCCTAAGCGAAGAACTACTTGCAGCGGAATAAGTACTCAGGTATAAGCATAACAGAGCAACAACATAGTCATCATGATGAAATGAAAGACAAACACAGAGTACAGAAAGCGTAAACATAGAATAAGCAGGACGAAGACAAACTGACTGAAGAAATAGGATTGAGGAATTAGAGAAAGTCTCCAGTAAAAGTCTTCAAATAGTAATGATCAGGTTCATCAACACATAACTGAGGAAATGAAAGGGTTGAGGAAATAGAACCAGTAGGCTTGGTGAAGACAATGATTTGGTAGACCAGTTCCAACTGTTGTGACGGTTATGCGATGCAGTTGGGCGGCTGAGTATTTAAACTCAAGGACACACAGTCCCGGACACACAGTCCTCACCATATTCTCCTTGAGCTAAGATCACACAGACCTCGCCCAACAGTAGTGGTAAGTCTTCACAGGTGACTTCCAAACCTTCACAGACTAGGTGACTCGGCGATCCACAATTCCTCTTGGATGCTCAGACCATGACGCCTAACCGTCTGGAGGATACATGGTCCTCAAAGGTAACAAGCGTCAGTTCCACACAGGAACAATCTCTTCAGTGATGCTCAATCACTTTGGGTTTGTAGGTTTGGGTTTGGGATTTGTGTTTTCCTCACTTGATGATTTTCGCTCAAAGTCCTCGGAGGATGGGATGCTCTCAAATGACAAGTGTCAGTTTCTCTCGGAGCAGCCAACCAGCTAGTGGTTGTAGGGGGTGGCTATTTATAGCCTAGGGAGCAGCCCGACATGATAAGACATAAATGCCCTTCAATGATATAACCGTTAGGTGGTAGGATATTTTTGGACAGCTGGCGCGTGGCACAGCAACGGTCGGGTTTGAGGTTCGAATTCCTTAGGGCTATCATGTTCCTCACTATGTAGGCAATTCACACTGGCGAATTCCTAACTCCTTAGTCAGAACAAATTCCTCAGAGACCATAAGATCTTCGTCTCTGTCACTGAAGAAATTGTCTGAACTAATATGAGATTTCCAATGGCTTCACTCAAAGGATTGGGTAGGTGTAGGATTTTGAGATGAGCATCACTTGGAAATCAGTTTTCTTAGTATTACCTCGACCCCCTTTAATAGTACGGTGTTTCCTATGACTCAAGAATAAGAAAATGAAACCACGAAAACAAAGTCTTCACGCTTTATAGTCCTCGCATTAATATCCAAGTCTTTACGGCCACACCAATTTCTTCACTTTCAAAGTCTTCAGGAGAACCGAAGTCTTCAACCGAAGACATCCTTTCTAGGGGTCGACTTTCATTGTAAATATCAAACTCCTCATCGACTTATAGAACATATGTACACTCACAAACATATTAGTCCCTTAACCTATAAGTCTTCAATACACCAAAATCACTAAGGGGCACTAGATGCACTTACAATATCTACTTAATGAAACACAAGTCTGAAACATTTGAAAAGTTCAAAGAATTTCAAAGTGAAGTGGAGAATCATCGTAACAAGAAAATAAAGTTTCTATGCTCTGATCACAGAGGCGAATATTTGAGTTATGAGTTTGGCCTTCATTTAAAACAATGTGGAATAGTTTCACAACTTACACCACCTGGAACACCATAGCGTAATGGTGTGTCCGAACATTCTAACCGTACTTTATTAGATATGGTGCGATTTATGATGTGTCTTACTGATTTACCATTATCATTTTGGGGTTATGCATTAGAGACAACTACATTCACGTTAAATAGGGCACCATCTAAATCCGTTGAGACGACACCGTATGAACTGGGGTTTGGCAATAAACCTAAGCTGTCGTTTCTTAATCACTTATGTCAAAAGGCTTCAGCCTGATAAGCTCGAATCCAAATCGGAGAAGTGCGTCTTCATAGGATACCCTAAGGAAACAATTGGGTACACCTTTTGCCACATATCTAAAGGCTAGATCTTTGTTGCTAATAATGGAACCTTTCTAGAGAAGGGTTTTCTCTCGAAAGAAGTGAGTGGGAGGAAAGTAGAACTTGATGAGGTAATTGTACCTTCACTCAATTTGGAAAGTAGCTCATCCGATAAATCCATTCCCGTGATGCCTACACCAACTAGAGAGGAAGCTAATGATGATGATCATGAAACTTCAGATCAAGTTACTACCGAACCTCATAGGTCAACCAGAACACGATCGACACCAGAGTAGTATGGTAATCCTATTCTGGAAGTCATGTTACTAGACCATGGCGAACCTACGAACTATGAAGAAGCTATGATGAGCCCAGATTTCGATAAATGTCTTAAGGCCATGAAATCTGAGATAGGATCCATGTATGAGAACAAAGTGTGGACTTTGGTGGATTTGCCCGATGATCAGCGACCCATAGAGAATAAATGGATCTTCAAGAAGAAGACTGACGATGATGGTAATGTTACTATCTACAAAGCTCGACTTGTCACAAAAGGTTTTTCGATAAGTTCAAGGGGTTGACTACGATGAGACTCTCTCAACCATAGTGATGCTTAAGTCCGTCTGAATCATGTTAGCAATTGGCACATTTTATGAAATCTGGCAAATGAATGTCAAAACTGCATTCCTTAAATGGATATTTCTTAAAGAAGAGTTTTATATGATGCAACCAGAAGGTTTTGTCAATCCTAAAGGTGCTAACAAAATGTGCAAGCTCCAGCGATCCATGTATGGATTGGTGCAAGCATCTCGGAGTTGGAATATATGCTTTGATGAGGTGATCAAAGCATATGGTTTCTCTGAACTTTCGGGCTTTGTATTTACAAGAAAGTGAGTGGGAGCTCTATAGCATTTCTAATATTATATGTGGATGACATATTGTTGATTGGAAATGATATAAAATTTCTGGATAGCATAAAAGGATACTTGAATAAGTATTTTTCAATAAAAGACCTCGGTAAAGCTACTTATGTATTGGGCATCAAGATCTATAGAGATAGATCAAGACGCTTAATAGGACTTTCACAAAGCACACACCTTGACAAGATTTTGAAGGAGTTCAAAATGGATCAGTCAAAGAAGGATTTCTAGCCTGTATTGTAAAGTGTGAAGTTGAGTAAGCCTCAAAGCCCGACCACGGCAGAAGATAGAGAAAGAATGAAAGTCATTCCCTATGCCTCAGCCATAGGTTCTATAAATTATGCCATCTTGTGTACCAGACTTGTTATGTGGCTTGCCATGAGTTTTGGCAAGGGGGTACAATAGTGATCCAGGAGTGGATCACTGGACAACGGTCAAAATTATCCTTAGTTACCTAAGAGGACTAAGGAGATGTTTCTCGATTATGGAGGTCATAAAGAGTTCGCCGTAAAGACTTACGTCGATGCAAGCTTTGGCACTGATCTAGATGACTCTGAGTCTCAATCTAGATACGTATTGTACGTGGGAGCAATTAGCTAGAGTAGATCTGATGCGGAGCATCCCACGATCATCCCCATGGACGCATCTACATCTCCTACAACTCCACTTGGACCGATGAAAAGAGCACATGCAAGAGCTCTCAAAACCGAGGTGACATCACTCCTCTCACAACTCCCTTTCGAATCACACGAGACATGGCTACTACCTCAAACGGAGATGCTTTGCATACTCAGGTTCCAAGGAGTTAGCCATGGAGAAGCTAGGAAGCAAGGAGAATCGGAAGCGGAAGACACGCATGAAGACGGAGAGGAAAATAGCCAAGTCCCAGGCTGGCCGGACGATCCGGATGAGGGCTCGGAGGATCCGGACAGAGCCCGGACGATCCAGACCCCGCTCCGGACAATCTGGCTAACTCGCGCCACGATTCCCGAAGCTACACCCCAAAGCCGAACCATCCGGACGAGCACCCGGATCATCCGGACACACCCGGATCATCTGGACCCCCATCTGGACATCCGGACCTACGCCGCCACCGCCTGCATCATCAAGTCATCCGGGCCACCACTCGGATCATCCGGATAGAGCCCGGATCATCCGGCTCCCCACCCGGATCACCAGGACCCCGCCTGCAAGTGCGTGTTAGGCTGAGGCCCATGTACCCCTTCGCCCCCTTAGCCTATATAAAGGACTCCTCCTCTCTTCTAGACTTAGCATTGTGATAGCTCAAATTTTGAGATAGAGCCTTGCTCATCCATCCGGATCTACTCCGCCGCGAGGGACCGACACTTCTTCGGAGAAGATCCTCGTTGGATTCAAGACCTCCTTTCAGAGAAGACCCTCTTCAAGACCTCCTCATGAAGAAGAACCGGTTACCCTATGTATCGTCCTTTGTTGGATTTGGATCTTGTATCAATTTGTGTCTCAATGATCTAGCGCATGTGTGACTTTATTGTTGTTGGTTGAGTGTTCTCTCGTGTTTTTCCCTCGTTCCCCTCCTCATGTTCTTCGTGTTCTTGGTAGGATTCCCCTCCAAAGTGAAAGATCCGCTTCTAGGGTTCTACCCTACATCATTTTGGTATCATGAGCCACATTGATCACGTTTTTTGAGCCCCTACCCTTTGTTTTCTAGCTTGATTTTGTTGATTTCGTCCCAAATCCGAAAATCCCCACCAAAAATAGCCCCCAATTTTTTTTGTGATCTGTTGGTTTTGATGATGTTTTGTTGATTTTGATCCGTGGATTCGTTGTGTAACTCTTGGATCTTGCCTTTCCCCACCATCTCACCCTTGAAATCCATCCAAAATCCACGAAATCTTTGAATTTCCTCCCGTTTTTCGAGTTCATCCCGAGCCATCCCGTGCGCAGTTGACCCGCCCGAATCATCCGGACCCTGATTCGAATCATCCGGCTCCTGGCCCGGATCATCCGGCTTCATCTGCCAAAACTGCATTTTCTGCAGTTTTTCTTCACAACCGCCTACGCTTCCGCATGCCCACTTCAACCACCACCACCTTAACTCCGCCAACCCCACAACATACCCCACCGTACCACCATTCAACTTTGGGTTCGAGAATTTGAGTTGTGGTTTCTCGTGTCCTATTGTGTTTCGGCTATATAGGTACGGCACGACATCCACATCACCACCTTTCATCTTCGTCGACTACTCATCATTGCTACGGACGGTAACCTCGACGAAATCTTTGTCTACGCCTTGCCATTGCATTGATAACCACCATAGCCTTACTTTTGCGTTGCTTACCCATCGAGACTAGCCTTTGAGTATTGTCGGCAACGTGACTTGTGCACATTAGTGATCATACTCTCCATAAGCATACATATCATCGTGGTGCATATCTAGTTATCATCTCTTGTGTCATAAAGTTGTCATCGCATACACAATTGCTATCTTGGTTCGTGAAGTTTTGCATGAGAAAAGAGCTCAAAAGTGAAAGAGCCAAACAAGCTTTTAAGCAAAACGAGAAAGATAAGCAAAGAGCTTATAAGTAAGAACCATAGCATCATACTACATTAAGATTGTCATATCAGATCATCTTGGATCATATCACCGAAATACCATACATATAGCATACTTGGGTTAGAGGTCATTGCATTTTTGCTCTGTAGGTTGTGCACAAGCTCCGTATCTGCCTATTGTGCAATCATGATAGCGTCTCTCTAGTATTGTGCAACAAGAGCATTTTCGTGGGCTCCACATTTTGGCTCATTTTTGGTTTGCACAATCCCACTTATCTATTTGCGTGTGTGTTTTCGTGTACCACTACTTGCTTGGTCTACTTGTTGCATTTGCGAATTTGTGAATATTTTTCAACATCTTTGAGTCTATCTAACAATTGCATCAAATTTTGTGCCACCATCCTAACAAGCTCCACCATAAGCTTTTACTTGTGTAGGTGTGAGAACCGACAAGAATTGGTACCAATTGTGCTATTGCATTGACTACATTTGAGTGATCCTTAATCCATTTTCAACATCGGTCAAGGTACATTTGGTATAAGTTCTTCTCTTTCTCCCACTCACATTTTGCTTGGAATGATGGATAGGCCAAGTTCTTCTACCAACCCACTCTTCATCGAGCAAGATGACTACATGTCATCATACGTCACCAAGAGCCACCACTTTGGTGCACAATGATTGTTGCATCAAGAGCAACAAGCAATGAGAGACCGCATCAACAATCTCGCCACCGACTTGCGACTCTCCGAGCAACAAACAAGAGACTACTTCAACAACAAACTTGACACTCACATGCAAGAGAATGATGCAAGAATGGACGAGATCCGTGCCTTGTTGGTGAACCACCATCCTTCCACTTCTTCATACTCAAGACGGAGCCGCTCAAGTCGACACACCGACGACACCTTCTGCGGCTCAAGTACACCGACATCAAACACTCTTCGACGAGCCGCGCGTCAAGACCGTCATGCCTCTTGGAATCCTCTACACGGCAATCATTCGCAAGAGCAAGTCGACGAGCAAACACATCGTCATCAACCAAACCAAGTTCCTCTTGCACAAGCTCAAGAACGACAACGTCAACGTCACCAAGAGGAAGAGTGAGCGCGACAACATCAAGATGAACAAGACGCCGAGGCTCAACGTCTTCAACAACAACAACGTGAAGCACAAGCTCTTGAGGCACAACATGCCCTTCAAGAAGCAAGTCGTGCCATTGCCAAACGCAACCGCGATAGGCGCAATCAAGAGGAAGCACTTCGAGAAGAAATCCAAGAGCAGAACTACCAACCAAGAGTTTAACGTCAAGTTCCTCACCCTCCTCCCCAAGCTCGACAAGCGCCTCCACAACCTCAAGTTCAACAAGATCAAGACGACTATGGAAATCCTCCACACCAAGAGCAACATGAGGTTGATAATCCTCCACGTCAAGGGCGTCATCATCACCCTCGACCACAACACAATCAAGAGCAATGCTAAAATAGCTAAAATTCACCATGCCCAAGTTCAATGGAAGCAATGATCCTGAAGAGTACCTATCATGGGCATTGAAGGTCGACAAAATCTTTCGTTTGCACAACTATGAGGAAGAGAAGAAGATCGCTATGGCATCCCTTGAGGTCGAAGACTATGTGCTCATATGGTGGGAACAAGTCCTTGAGCGCCAAGAAGCAAGAGGTGAACCACCAATCACCACTTGGGCTCAAACGAAAGACGTCATGCTAGCACGTTTTGTGCCCACCTACTACAACCGTGATCTCTTCAAGAAGCTCCAACTACTCAAGCAAGGAACAAAGAGTGTTGAAGAATACTACAAGGAAATGGAGATAGCCATGATACGAGCCAATGTCACGGAAGATTATGAGCAAACTATGGCACGTTTCTTGAATGGCCTCAATCATCCCATCAAGAAGATTGCCAACTTCCAACCCTACTCCAACCTCATTGATCTCGTGCGTCAAGATACCAAAGCAACGACGACAAGTCGAGTTACAAGAAAACTTCGACAACCTCAAGTCGTCCTCCTCCTACTATAAGCAACTTCAAGCCGCGCGCTTCATCATCTATTCCAACCGATGAGACCATCAAGACAAGCTCCTTCAAGTGTTTCACTTGCGGTGGCCAAGGCCACAAGTCCTTTCAATGTACAAACAAGCGCACCATGATCCTCAACGACGGTGGAACCTATGACTCCATGAGTGAAGAGGAAATGGAAGCCCTTGAGCAAGTGGCCATGCACCAGCGCATGAATGAAGATGAAGATGATCAAGTCTTTTGTGATGAGGATTCAAGCCCCGCTCTCGTTGTCTCCAAAGTCTTGACTCTTCAACATCAACAAGACGAAGAACAAAGATGCCACATCTTCCACACTAAGGCCAGCATTAATGGAAGGTCCGTCAAGGTCATCATCGATGGAGGTAGTTGTCAGAACTTGGCAAGTGAAGAACTATGCTCATGATACGTCTCCAACGTATCTATATTTTTTATTGCTCCATGCTATTATATTACCCTCTTTGGATGATTATGGGCTTTACTTTACACTTTTATATCATTTTTGGGACTAACCTACTAACCAGAGGCCCAGCCCGAATTGCTGTTTTTTTGCCTATTTCAGTGTTTCGAAGAAAAGGAATATCAAACGGAGTCCAAACGGGATGAAACCTTCGGGAGCAATCTTTTTGGAACAAGTGCAAACCAGGAGACTTGGAGTGGATGTCAATCAGTAAACGAGGCGGCCACGAGGGTTCCCAGCGCGCCCTAAGGGGGTGGGCACGCCCCCACCCTCATGGGCCCCTTGAGGCTCCACCGACCTACTTCTTCCTCCTATATATACCAACGTACCCCGAGAACATCCAGGAGCACCACGAAAACCTAATTCCACTGCCGCAACCATCTGTATCCACGAGATCCCGTCTTGGAGCCTTCGTCGGTGCTCCGCCGGAGGGAGAATCCACCATGGAGGGCCTCTACATCATCTCCAAGGCCTCTCCGATGAGTTGTGAGTAGTTTACCATAGACCTTCGGGTCCATATTTATTAGCTAGATGGCTTCTTCTCTCTCTTTGAATCTCAATACAAAGTTCTCCTCGATCTTCTCAGAGATCTATTCGATGTAGCTTTTTTTGTGGTGTGTTTGTCGAGATCCGATGAATTGTGGGTTTATGATCAAGTTTATCTATGAGAAATATTTGAATCTCCTCTTAATTCTTTTATGTATGATAGGTTATCTTTGCAAGTCTCTTCGAATTATCAGTTTGGTTTGGCCTACTAGATTGATCTTTCTTGCAATGGGAGAGAGTGCTTAGCTTTGGGTTCAATCTTGCGGTGTCCTTTCCCAGTAACAGCAGGGGCAGCAAGGCACGTATTGTATTGTTGCCATGGAGGATAAAAAGCTGGGGTTTATATCATATTGTTTGAGTTTATCCCTCTACATCATGTCATCTTTCTTAATGCATTACTCTGTTCTTCATGAACTTAATACTCTAGATGCAGGCAGGAGTCGGTCGATGTGTGGAGTAATAGTAGTAGATGCAGGCAGGAGTCGGTCTACTTGTCGCGGACGTGATGTCTATATACATGATCATGCCTAGATAATCTCATAACTATGCACTTTTCTATCAATTGCTCGACAGTAATTTGTTCCCCCACTGTAATACTTATGCTATCTTGAGAGAAGCCACTAGTGAAACCTATGGCCCCCGGGTCTATCTTTTATCATATAAGTTTCCATCTACTTTATTTTGCTATCTTTACTTTCCAATCTATATCATAAAAATACCAAAAATATTTATCTTATCTTATTATCTCTATCAGATCTCACTTTTGCAAGTTATCATGAAGGGATTGACAACCCCTTTATCGCATTGGTTGCGAGGTTCTTGTTTGTTTGTGTAGGTGCGAGGGACTTGTGAGGAGCCTCCTACTGGATTGATACCTTGGTTCTCAAAAACTTAGGGAAATACTTACGCTACTTTGCTACATCACCCTTTCCTTTTCAAGGGAAAACCAATGCAGTGCTCAAGAGGTAGCAGCTCCAAGCTCCAATTGGTCAAGATGAAGCACCCACACCCATACAAGGTCCAATGGCTAAGCGATTCCGGCACTATAAAAGTTGAGCATACGGTCAAAGTTTCCTTCAAAATTGGAGCATATGAAGACACTTTGGAGTGTGATGTCCTCCCGATGTCCGTTTGCCACCTCCTTCTTGGTCGACCATGGCAATTTGACCGCGGCATCATCGACAACGGGCGTACCAATCACTATAGCTTCAAGATTAAAGGGAAGGAATATGTGCTCCGACCTATGTCTCCGAGTCAAATGATAGCTGACAAGCAAGCCACCCATCATGGAGAAAAGAGTGAGAAAGTGATCCACCCAAAAGAGAGTGAGAGCCACAAGCCAAAATCGAGAGCCTCCACGATGAGCGACAAGAAAAACTTCATCTTATTTTCCACCAAAAGTGAGATGAGAGAAGTGCGTGAGAACCCATCGAGTGTTATGCACTTTGTCCTTGTGTGCAAGGATGAGGCACCAAAAACTAACACCTCTCACGATCTAACTTTAGTGTTGTCTTCTCTTTTGCAGGAATTCCAAGATGTTTTCCCCAATGAGCTACCTCCGGGTCTCCCTCCACTTTGAGGCATTGAGCACCGAATCAACCTCATCCCCGGAGAACCTCTACCTAACGAAGCTCCCTACCGCGTCAACCCCGAAGAAACTAAGGAGATCCAATGGCAAGTACAACAACTCATAGACAACGGACATTTACATGAAAGCTTAAGCCCTTGTGCCGTTCTGGTTATACTTGTGCCCAAACAAGGTAGTTTTCGCATGTGCTCATATTGTAGACCCATCAATGCTATCACCGTTCGTTATAGGCATCCCAGTCCTTGCCTAGATGATATGCTAGATGAACTTAGCGGTGCCACCATTTTCTCAAAAATTGATCTTAAAAGTGGCTATTATCAAATCCGCATACAAGAAGGTGATGAATGGAAAACCGCTTTCAAAACAAAATTTGGCTTGTACGAGTGGTTGGTTATGCCTATGGGTTTATCGGAAGCTCTCTCGGTACTTTCATGCGTCTTATGCATTTTGTGCTTCGTCCTTACATTGGAGTGTTTGTTGTGGTCTACTTCGATTACATACTTGTTTTTAGCAAATCCATGAAAGATCATCTTAATCATGTTAGGCTGTTTTGCAAACTCTTCGCAAGGAATGTCTTTATGCCAACATGAAAAAGTGCACGTTTGGTGTTGACAAACTTGTTTTCTTGGGTTTTTTTGTTTCCTCAAAGGGTGTCCATGTTGATGAATCTAAAATTGAAGCAATTAAAACTCGGCTCCAACCCACCAATTTGCAACAAGTGCGTAGCTTTCTTGGCCTTGCGGGTTTCTATCGTTGCTTTGTGAAAGATTTTAGCACTATCGATGCTCCTTTGCACGCCTTGAGTAAGAAAAATGCTCCTTTTGTTTTGGGACCTTTGCAATCTACCGCTTTTGATGAGCTCAAATCTGTGCTTACTCATGCTCCGATTCTTGCTTTACCCAACTTTGACAAAACTTTTGAGTTTCATTGCGATGCAAGTGGTACCGGAATTGGTGGAGTTTTGATGCAAGAAAAACGAGCCATTGCATATTTTAGTGAAAAACTCTCCGGTGCTCAACTTAACTATCCCATCTATGACAAAGAATTGTATGCTTTAGTATGTGAGCTACATGTTTGGGAACATTATCTTAGACCGCATGAGTTTATCATACAAACCGATCATGAAATGCTTAAGTACTTAAAATGCCAAACTAAGTTGAACAAGCGTCATGCCAAGTGGAGTGAATTTATAGAGTCTTTTCCTTATGTCATCAAGTACATCAAGAGTAAGGAAAACGTAGTGGCAAATGCTCTTTCCCGCATATGCATACTTGTCACTAAACTTGAGTTGAATGTTATTGGCTTTGAGCACATAAAAGACTTGTATGCGAATGATCCTTCCTTTGCTACTCATTATGCTAAGTGTTTGATGCATACATCTTCGGAATGATATTACATCAAGGATGATTATCTTATGAGAGCTAACAAACTTTGCATTCCCGAGTCTTCTCTTCGTTTGGTCCTTTTGCAAGAGGCTTATGAAGGTGGACTCATGGGACACTTTGGACGCGACAAGACATTCGCCACGCTCTCCAAGAACTACTTTTGGCCCAAGATGTTCCGCGATGTCTCATGCTTCACCAACCGATGCTCTACATGTCGCAAAGCTAAGTCTAAAGCTCAATCACATGGTCTTTACATGCCTCTTCATACTCCTTATCAACCTTGGGAAGACATTAGCATGGATTTTGTACTTGGTTTGCCTAGGACTCAAAACGGAAAAGATTATGTGTTTGTTGTTGTGGACTGATTCTCTAAAATGGCTCATTTTATACCATGCAACAAGATAGACAATGCTTAACATATTGCAATATCTTTTGTAGGGAAGTCTTTCATCTACATGGAGTGCCCAAGACGATCGTCACGGACCGTGACGTCAAGTTCTTGAGTTACTTTTGGAAAACTCTATGCGCCAAGCTCGGAATCAAGCTCTTGTTCTCTTTGACATACCATCCCCAAACCGACGGCCAAACGGAGGTGACAAACCATACACTCTCCACTCTACTTCGCGTGTTGATCAACAGGAACATCAAGGAGTGGGAGGAGTGTCTACCCATCGCCGAGTACGCCTACAATGGGCAAGACATTCGATTACCGGCAAGTCCCCTTTCGAGGTTGTCAACAGCTTCAACCTGTTGTCCCCATTGGACATTCTACCTCTTCCACTACAAGAGCGCACTAACATGGACGCGAGTGCACGAGCAAGATACCTCAAGAAGATGCATGAAGATACAAGGCACACCATCGAGCGCCAAGTACAACGACTCGCAACCAAGCTCAACATCAACAAGCAACCCATGATATTCAACATTGGAGATCTCGTGTGGCTACACCTTCGCAAGGACCGCTTCCCCAAAGAATGCAAGTCCAAACTTCTACCACGAGCCGACGGACCCTTCAAGGTGCTAGCATGCTACAACAACAACGCTTACAAGATCGACCTCCCGAGCGACAAGTACAACGTGAGTGACATCTTCAACGTCAAAGATCTCTCTCCGTACCATGGTGATGAAGATTTCGATCCGAGGTCGGATCTTTCCCAAGGGGGGAGATGATGCGGAGCATCCCACGATCATCCCCATGGACGCATCTACATCTCCTATAACTCCACTTGGACCGATGACAAGAGCACGTGCAAGAGCTCTCGAAACCGAGGTGACATCACTCCTCTCACAACTCCTTTCGAATCACACGAGACATGGCTACTACCTCGAACGGAGATGCTTTACATACTCAGGTACCAAGGAGTTAGCCATGGATAAGCTAGGAAGCAAGGAGAATCGGAAGCAGAAGACATGTGTGAAGACGGAGAGGAAAACAGCCAAGTCCCAGGCTGGTCGGACGATCCGGACGAGGGCTCGGACGATCCGGACCCTTGTCCGGACGATCCGGCTAACTCGCCCCACGACTCCCGAAGCTGGACCCCGAAGCCGGACCATCTGGATGAGCACCCGGATCATCCGGACACACCTGGATCATCCAGACCCCCATCCGGACATCCGGACCTATGCCGCCACGGCCTGCGGCATCAAGTCATCCGGGCCACCACCCGGATCATCCAGACAGAGCCCGGATCATCCGGATCCCCACCCGGATCATCCGGACCCCGCGTGCGAGCGCGTGTTGGGCTGAGTCCCATGTACCCCTTCGCCCCCTTAGCCTATATAAAGGACTCCTCCTCCTCTCTTCTAGACTCAGCATTGTGATAGCCCATATTTTGAGGTAGAGCCTTGCTCATCCATCCGGATCTACTCCACCGCAAGGGACCGACACCTCTTCGGAGAAGATCCTCGTCGGATTCAAGACCTCCTTTCAGAGAAGACCCTCTTCAAGACCTCCTCACGGAGAAGAACTGGTTACCCTATGTATCGTCCTTTGTTGGATTCGGATCTTGTATCACTTTGTGTCTCGATGATCTAGCGCATGTGTGACTTTATTTTTGTTGGTTGAGTGTTCTCTCATGTTTTTCCCTCATTCCCCTCCTCGTGTTCTTCATGTTCTTGGTAGGATTCCCCTCCAAACGTTAAAGATCGACCTCCATGGTTCTACCCTACATCAATCTCCATGCAGATGATGCATTACGGAACGAGTAAAGAGACTTGCCGGTAACGAGATTGAACTAGGTATGAAGATACCGACGATCGAATCTCGGGAAAGTAACATATCGATGGACAAAGGGAATAATATATATTATCATAATGGTTTGACCAATAAAGATCTTCATAAAATATATGGGAGCCAATATGAGCATCCAGGTTTCGCTATTGGTTATTGACCAGAGAAGTGTCTTGGTCATGTCTACATAGTTCTCGAACCCGTAGGGTCGCACGCTTAACATTCATTGATGCTAGAGTAGTATTGGGATATTTAATGAGTGGTAACCAAATGTTGTTCGGAGTCCCGGATGAGATCCCGGATGTCACGAGGAGTCTCGTAATGGTCGAGAGGTAAATATTTATATATGGGAAGTCATATTTTGGGTTTCGAAAAAAGGTGTAGTTTTTGGTATTGTACCGGGAAGCTTCCAGAAGGTTCCGCAGGATTCCGAAGGGGTCCGGAAGTCTGCAAGTGGGTTCACCATGACCCAATGGATAGCATGGGATTCGGGGAGGTGCCCTGGCCTTATTGAGCTAGGTGCACCAAGTTCTCAAAAGCCCATGTGGCTAGGGAAGGCAAAAAAGGAAGGAGTCCTACAAGGAATAGGATTGGACTTGGAGTCCAAGTCATCCCCCCCTTAGCTGCGCCCTAGGGCTTGGAAGGGCTGTTTGCCACGCCCCTACACCTATATATAGAGAGGAAGGGGCTCTCCAAGAGGACACACCAAGCCCTTGATGCCCCTCTCTCTCCCGTTACTCCATAGTTCCACCGCCTCGTCCCGTCGACACTTAGCTAAGCACTGTCGGTGCTTCACCACCACCATCACCACCACGCCGTCGTGTTGCTTGTGATCCCATCTACTTCTCCTCTCCTACTTGCTGGATCAAGAAGGAGGAGACGTTATCGAGCCGCACGTGTGCTAAACTCGGAGGTGTCGTCCGTTCGGCACTAGATCGGTTGGATCGTGATCGGATCGCGAAGAGTATGACTACATCAACCGCGTGGTAAACGCTTCTGCTTTCGGTCTACGAGGGTACGTAGACACACTATGCCCCTCTCGTTTCTGTGCATCTCCTAGGTAGATCTTGCGTGAGCATAGGAAATTTTTTGAAATTGCATGCTACGTTCCCCAACAGAAGATGGTGCGGGCCTCCTGCCCACTTCCTCCCCCCCCCCCGCATGTGCGCGGAGAAAGATGGCCACCGAAACAGCTATTGGCGAGGTCCTCGGAGCACTCCTCCCTTGCCCGCCCGGGGTGGTAGAAGGTGAAGGAGGAGGTGAGCAGCAACGAGCCTCCTCGTTGACCGTCCCTCCAAACGCCACCGTCTCACGTCTAGGTGAAACCTTCAACCCGAAGTTTACCTCCTGAGATGAAGGTACCGACGGCGACACACAGTCAGGAACCGGCGGTAGCTCCAGTTCCGGCGGATCATCCGCCTCAACTCGGCTGCTCCATAAGCGGCTAGGCGCAGACCGCGCTCCAAAAGAACCAAACCAAAGTGTATTCATCGGAGTCGTGGAAGATGACGCCTCCTTGGCAGACTTATCTGCCTTATCCAACTGTGAATTCGGCCCCTTAGCCGGCTCTCGTGGTGTGCTCTCATCCCCCTTATCCTAATTCTCAGGAGCTCCATCCCCCTTAGTCGTATCCATATCCTTAAGCTCCTCCCCCTCCTGAGGTATCGGTGTATCCTCAATCTCAATCTCTAATATGTATGTGACCCCTTTATGTGTCCACTAGACTACATCCGGCACGAACTCAAGACTGACCAGACTGACCAGTAACCTCGCCGCTCCTTGTGCGTGAGTGAAAGGCATGTCTACCTATTTCGTCTTACCAATGAGTGATCCCAAGCTCGCGGCTACCAAAAAGTGATTAATCAGTTTGCAAGGTGCACCATAGAACCGTATCCAGACCTTCTCTAAAGGTGTACCCTCGGGGTCCTTCTTCTTCCACTCGTCAAAAGCCATAATAATGCTAGTACTTGGTACTCTGTTGTCGGTGTACTAAAGTAGGGGTACTCCTTTGTACCCCTTACTTCTGCACGGGCAGTCAAAGCCGCGCCCGCGGCCACACTTAGCAGGGCAGAGGGAGGGGTCAAGGCCGCAGGATGGTCAAAGCAATGCCAAGACAGAGACACGGAGAGCAAGAGGGTGAGGTGGGCTCCCCCGGCAAGACCCTTGCCGGGGCGGCCTCCACGGCCCCGACAAAGACCTTGTCGGGGCAGCTTGCCCAACCCCAACGGAGCGCGCCACCCTCGAGCCCAAGGTTTCCGACAACCACATTGGAACCAAGGCTCGGGATGCACCTCCATGATGGCATGCAGATCTTTGTGAAGACCAGAAGCACATGGAGTTGGATGATGATTAGAAGACGATGAGCCTCGGCAAAACTCTTGTCGAGGGCATCCACGAGACCTCCAGCAAGATCCTTGCCGGGGACGACCATGGTGTCGCGGCAAGGCCCTTGCCATGGCCCCGGCAAGGCCCTTGCCGAGGACATCCGCGAAGCCACAGCCAGGCTCACACCCGCCAAGGTTCCACCGCCACTCCCATGCAGCTACCAGCCCACCAGCTAGGCAGGCACCTGCGTGTCGGCATGAGGCTTCCAGGCCAACTCAGCGTGTGCCTACATGGTGGCATGCAAATCTTCGTGAAGGCCCTACCACCGCGCCACCTCAGCAACCTGCCAGCCTACATGGCACCATGCGCACCGCTGGCCTGGACGCGTGTTGGAGCAAGGTGGGGCGGCGACGGACGGGACGGGGGCTGGTTTCCGTCCCCGATAAAGTGAGAGGGACACCTAAGGGGCGCATTAAATGTGTCTTGTCCCGTAATGGCTAAGCGATAAGCTTAGCCACCGTACACCGATGCCACCTCCTGTGTGCCACTGTGGCAATCCCCTTGGTTATAAAAGGAGGGCCAAGGCATCCAGGAGAAGGATTCGGACGGTTTGACAAGTTACACATCGTAGCTAGCTCAAGAACTCCAAGAACACTCAAATAGACACAAAAGCAGGACTAGGGTATTACGCATCCCCGCGGCCCGAACCTGGGTAAACGACTCGTGTGCTTGTGCTGATTGTTGACCCCGCTCTTCTCACGACCCCACGCCCCACAGCCGTATTAGGGATTCACGTGATCCCATAGGTGTCGTTTCCATTGACATCTTTGGCGCGCCAGGTAGAGGGGCCGCAGTAGTGAGAATCTGGTTCGGCCGTCAGCCCAGCAATTCTCTGTCGCCATGGCTTCCAAGGAAGAAGGCGACCAAGCGAGCAACACCGTCAGCGGATGCGGCAAGCGTTCGCGCAACGACAAGAAATCTAAGTCATGCAAAGACTCTGAGTAATTCCTTTTTATATAAGATTATCCTCCTGGGAGATCTTTCCTTTGTATGAGAAACCTGCAGGCAGTGGGGCCCTTCCGTTATTGGCAATGCCTTTGGTTTGTTTCGAGTCTGCTCAATAGATCGAGCGGCTGCGTTGAGAACGGCAGGGTGGCCTTCCTTTATTGGCAACGCTCTCGCTCTGTCTCGAGTCCGCTCGAAAGTTCGAGCGGCTGTGCTGGGAACGGCAAGGTGGTTCGCACGGCAGCAAACACACCCTGCCGGCCGCTAAAGGACCCGTCCTTCAAAGCGCTATGGTTTGGGTTTACACGCCGGCAAGCCTGCCCAATTGGCGTAGGGTGGACATACAAGGAGAGGTTGAACAGGGAAATAACATGCATCGAATTAAAACACTGCAGAGTTATATTACATCAATTGTTGCTGCGATTCTAACTAAAGATAAACATTGTCTTGGTCATGAACCTGCAGCGGCGATCAGGAACGGGATGCCTAATCCCGGCGTTGGCCCTCTACCCTCTGAATTCCGCCAACGCGGCTGATGATGGGCTCGATACGTTCCTCGAGCACCATGAGGTCTGCATCCTCTGACAAGCTATCCAGCGCGGCGTCGAAATCAAGGTTGGGGTTCCACTATGCCAGCTTGGTGAGGACGTTGGTCAAGGCGCCCCGGCAAAGAATTCAGGCCTTGCTGGCTAGGGAGCTCGCCCAGTTGGAGTTAAATCGCTCCAGGGCTCCAAGGGCACCCTCGAAGAAACGGGTCAGCTTGGCGTTGGGGCTCACATTCGGCTCCGGGGCGTACCTCACGTCTGGCATCCCCATGTGTAAGGGCATATTTATCCCTTAAGGGTTTTGGTGATTGATGACAATGCTTTTGCGGACTAATCGTGTGCCTTGAGTTTCTCAGATACTTCATCACTAGGCACGAGACGATTCGGTGCCCCTCGGAGACTATTGAAGTCGGTGTTGTTCTACGTTTCTCTTTGGTGGATTTGAGTCGTAGGAGAGCCGTACTATTAAGATGGGGTCCGCGTCGGAAAGGGTTTGGGTGGAATCAACACATACACTTGTCCCCCCTTTCCCTGCACTTTGTAGCTGCCCTTCGTTATCTTGGTTGTGAGGAAACCTGACGACTACTGCTGTACTTGCGGTAGTACCGCAAGTACAAGCGGTAGTACCGCTGTGTGTCACGGTAGTACCACCCTCCGAGCGGTAGTACCGCGGCACCCGAGCATTGTGCGCTCGGTGCGGTAGTGCGGGCGGATGTAATTTTACATCCGCGCCCCCACGGTAGTACCGCTCGTCGGTAGCGGTAGTACTGCGAGGGCTCACGGTAATACCGCTCCCTAGAGTCGTAGTACCGTGGCCCTCCTACCTAGTACCGCAGATGTCACGGTAGTAGGCGTGGATGTAATTTTACATCGCTACCGCCACGGTAATAATCTGCGCCTCATGAGCGGTAGTACCGCATCGGGTTTTGTACCACCCAGTTTAATGAGTAGGCACAGATGTAATTTATTTCATCCGCGCCCTTCGAGCCGTGAGTCTCTGCCTTGCGGTAGTACCGCAAGGGGAGCGGAAATACCAGCAGCGGTAGTATCGCCCTAGTCGCTAGTTCCACTGTGTTCTTTGTCAGCGGTAGTACCGTGATCCTCCACGGTAGTACCGCGCAGCCTTATGGTAGTGCCGCGCCCCAGGAGCGGTAGTACCGTGTGTCGCGGGCTGAACATGTGGATAACGGTTGGATTTTTCCCACGACTATATAAGGGGTGTCTCCTACCTCTAGTTGACTACCTCTTCCACCTCTAAGCTCCATTGTTGCTCCAAGCTCCATTTTCGCCCGATCTCTCTCCCTAGCCAATCAAACTTGTTGATTTGCTCGGGATTCGGTGACAAGGGCCCGATCTACACTTCCACCACAGGATATTTGATTCCCCCCACTTATCCCTTGCGGATCTTGTTTCTCTTGGGTGTTGAGCACCCTAGACGGTTGAGGTCACCTCGAAGCCATACTCCATTGTGGTGAAGCTTTGTGGTGTTGTTGTTGTTGGGAGCCTCCGATTGTTGTGGAGGTTGCCCCAACCTTGTTTGTAAAGGTTCGGTCGCCGCCTTAAAGGGCACCAATAGTGGAATCACGGCATCTCGCATCGTGTGAGGGCGTGAGGAGAATACGGTGGCCCTAGTGGCTTCTTGGGGAGCATTGTGCCTCCACACCACTCTAACGGAGCCGTACTTCCCTTTAAAAGGAAGGAACTCCGGTAACACATCCTCGTCTCCACCGGCTCCACTCTTGGTTATTTCGTACCTTTACTTTTGCAAGCCTACTTGTTTTACATCATATGCTTGCTTGTGTGCTAGTTGTTATTGCATCATATAGGTTGCTCACCTAGTTGCATATCTAGACGACCTATTTTGTTGCAAAGTTTAATTTGGAAAATAAAAGCTTAAAAATTGTTAGTTGCCTTTTCACCCCCCCTCTACTCAACCATATTGATCCTTTCAATTGGTATCAGAGCCTCGTCTCTATTTAAGGACTTTACCGTCCAAAGAGTATGGTTGATGTCGTAGATGAGGTGGGAAGCACTCCGGTGTGAATCAGATCTCATCTACGGGAGATGGGGGTAACTCGATCTCACGTGAGGAATTCAATGTGGCTTTGGAAACATTGAAAACCTCCATGACGACCGAGGTCAAGGACATGTTTAAGGAATTCCTAGAAGGACTTAAACAATCTACCTCGCCGATGAAAGTGGGTGATCCCACCAACAAGGTGACGGATGCTCCCTCCGACAAGGGGGAAGCTAACATTGATAAGAGTCCTTCTATTAGTGGTAGAAATGGTACCGGCATCTTTGCCCATGTGGAACCCCCGGTTTATGGAGGGCCAATCCCCTCCACTTATTTGAATCATGCCGGTTCTCCACCTAAATATGAGAAACATGAAGATTTTGATTCTTGGGTCTATCGCTTTAAGCGTCAATTAAAACATGTGAACACTAACCTTTGGAGAATCATTGAAGAAGGTTTTTATCCTCATGACCCAAGCAACTTCACCCCTCGAGAAGCCGTGGACAATCTATTCAATGAGAGTGCTCTCTTCATCATCCAAGATGCTATCCTTCCCGAAGATCTTCCTCACCTCCGACCGCATGTCATGGCTAAAGAAGCATGGAAATGTGTCGAGGGTCTCTATCGAGGAAGTGCTAGCATTCAACGCTCCAATTATGAAGTGGTGCAAGATGAAGCGTGCAATGAAAGAAGATGAAGAACCTCGTGAGCTCTTTCGAAGAGTGACCAAACTTCATGGTCGCACTCGAGATCATGGAAGCAAGGACACGGATGACAATTGGATCAGCGAAAGTTCCTCAAGGCCATGATGCCCTACAACAAGGCCATGTCCTCCGTCATTAAATCAACGACCGGACTTCCACTCCATGACCTCAAGTGAAGTGTTGGATGAGTTCGTTGCAATGAGCATCTTGGACAAGACCGCCGACAATGCGGTGCTACGTTCTCAAAGGGCAAAGAAGCCTAACCTTGCTTTGAAGGCCAAGGTTACTATGGAAGAAGAGGAAGAAGTGGAAGATGAGGAAAGCAACCCCGAAGACACCAAGTTTGATTACCATGAGCACATGGCCCTTGCTTCAAGACAATTTTGGAGCAAGAAGAGTTCAAGACCCAACTTCAACAAGAACAACTCAAGTGGCGTCAAGGGCAAGCAACAAGTTAGAAGTTGTTTCAACTGTGGCAATGTGAGCCATTTCATTGCGGATTGTTCTTACGAGAAGCGGGAAGAAAACGGTGGCAAGTTCATCCGAAAAGACAAAGCTAAGTCCTTCCCCAACAAGAACAACTTCGCCAAGAAGACTCCCACTCATGGGTTGCTGGTTCAAGAAGAATACCAAAAGGATGACGATGATGATGAAAATGAAGAAGCAATGGCCATGGCATCCGTTGCCATTGCTACTACTCCCCGGGTGTCTCTCTTCGAATCACCCAACGAAAACATCACCGCCAGATGCCTCATGGCTAAAGCTTCAAACAAGGTAACCCCCAACATCACAACCACCATCATTACTAATCCCTCCTTGGAGAATTGCATTGATGAACATGTTGAGTCTAATGAGGAAGTGAATGAATTTGAGTCTTTTATGAGTAAGCTCAAGGGAAAGTCCAAGAAGCACTTTGTTGCTCTCTTGGAACAACTTGGTGAGGCCAATGACATGATCGAGGCTCACGAAGAAACCATCTCCAAGATGGAAGGTCATAGTCGTGACTATGCCGATGAGATATCGGATCTCTCTAATGCTCTTGAGGAAGAGAGTGTGCATCGTTTGACTCTTGAGGAGTCACACAATGATGACCATGCTAAGTTAAAGAAAGATCTTGATCATGCTCTTGTTGTGTCTCGTGTGCTAACCTCCGAGAAGGCTAAACTTGGGGTTGATCATGCTAGACTCAAAGAGGAGTTTGAGATACTTGACAAGGCCCACAAGGTCTTGAAGGGTACTCGTGCTAACCTCAAAGAGTCTCATGCTCAACTCCAAGTTAAGCTAATCAAGGAAAAGGCCACCTTTCCTCATATGGTATTAATTGATAATGCATGTGCTACTAACCCGTGTTGTGAGCATGTGCATCTTGTGGAGGAGAATGCCAAGTTGAAGGATCAACTTGAGAAAGGCCTTGTGACTTGCTTTCAAGGTGAGAAGAACCTCAACGACCTTTTGAGCAATCAAAAGGAAGTTGTGGCCAAAGAAGGAATTGGGTTTGCACCCAAGTCCAAGAGCAAGAAGAAGAAGAGGAACAAGACCAAACGTCCTCCTCCTCTCACATAAACGTTTGTGAAAGAGGGAGAGGGTGCTCCTAAGAAGAAGAAGGAAAGAGTGAAGGGAGTTGATGTCCAAAAGGGCAAAAGCATTTCCTCAAACAAAGCCGGCGACTTTAACCCGTCATATGTGTTGTGTCGTGCTAGTGATGGACATGTTTATGCTAAATTTGTTGATTCTCCTTATGAGTACATTGAATGGTCTATTTGGGTTCCCAAGACCCTTGTTACTAACATCAAAGGACCCATTACTAAATGGGTACCTAAAACCAAGCATTGATCTCGTGTAGGTGTTTGCTTCCGGTGGGGGATCATGGTTGCTCGATAGTAGAGCAACAAATCATATGACCGGGAGCAAGGACTTGGTGGTGGATGTGCAAGAGATTCCATCTATGCCCACCAATGTCGAGTGGGGTGATGCATCACATTCTAAGGTATTGGGTCTCGGCAAGGTTGTCATTTCTCATGATCTAACGATCGAGAAAGTCATGCTTGTTGAGTCCCTTGCATTCAATTTACTTTCCGTTCATCAACTTGCACTCATGGGCTTTGCTACATTCTTTGACATCGATACCGTGGCCCTCTTGTGGAGCAAGACTCTTAAAGTAGCCTTTGTTGGGCATGTCGAGAACGGTCTCTATGTGATTAACTTTTCGGAGCGACCCACTAAGACCGCGACATGCCTAATGGCTAAAGTTGACGTGGGATGGCTTTGGCATCGCCGTTTAGCCCACGTAAATATGAGATCTTTGCAAAGTCTTCTCAAGGGGGACCATGTCCGTGGACTAAAAAATGTTAGTTTTGCCAAAGATCGTGCTTGCAGTGCTTGTATCGAAGGAAAGCTTCATGAAAAGGCTCACCCTCCATCAACCATCATCTACTCGAAGAGACCCTTGGAGCTCCTTCACATGGATCTCTTCGGGCCTCCATCTTTTGATAGTCTTGGAGGAAGAAACTATTGCTTGGTGATTGTGGATGATTATTCAAGATACACTTGGGTATACTTCTTCAAGAGGAAGAGTGAGACCCAACAAACCATCATCGACTTTGCAAATGAAGCTCAACGTCAACATGATGCAAAGATCTTGACAATAAGGAGTGACAACGGCACCGAGTTCAAGAACTACACGTTGGATGAGTTTCTTAGTGATGAGGGGATCAAGCATCAATATTCTGCACCATATACCCCTCAACAAAATGGTGTTGCGGAGAGGAAGAACCGGACGTTGATGGATGCGGCAAGGACCATGATGGCGGAGTTCAAGTCTCCATACAACTTTTGGGCCGAAGCCATCAACACCGCATGTCATGCATCCAATCGGCTCTATCTTCGCAAAGGCTTGAACAAGACTCCTTATGAGATACTCACCGCAACAAGCCCAACCTCAAGTACTTTCGGTGTTGGTTGTAAGTGTTTCATTCTCAAGAAAGGTGTTCGTTTGTCTAAATTTGAGGCTAGAGCTCATGAGGGCATATTTGTTGGTTATGCTACAAACTCTCATGCTTACCGTGTCCTCCACAAGTCCACGGACTCATTGAGGAGGCGATGTAACGTGGAGTTTGACGAAAATCTTGGCTCCCAAGTGGAGCAAAGTGGTACTTGTGATGTAGGTGATGAAATTCCTCCCCAAGCCATAAGAAGAATGGGTATTGGTCAAATCCTACCCATCGAGGAACCCCTTGTGGCCGAAGGAGAAGGACAATGCTCTACTCAAGTAGAGCCATCACCTCATCAAGACCCACACGCTTCCGAAGAACAAAGTGAAGGCCCTCAACCTCATGAACAAGACCAAGGGAAAGATCAACCTCAAGATGGTGGTGAACCTCTAAATGATGCCCAAGGTCAAGTTCTCCCCCTCTAGCAAGTTCAAGATCAAGAGAAAGCTTAAGATCAAGAACAAGATCAAGACGACGCTCAAGATGATCAAGTCAACCCCCCTCCTTCCACATCCGAGGAGGAATTAGAGCGTCGTGCCGCAAAGATTGCTTCCAAGCTCACCACTCAAGGACATCTCATGGAAAATGTGGTTGGAAGCCTAAGAAAGGGGGTAAGCACTCGTAGACAATTAGCAAACTATTGTGAACATCACGCGTTTGTCTCTTGTGTTGAACCCCAAAAGGTCTATGAGGCGCTCGAAGACTCGGATTGGCTCAATGCCATGCATGAAGAACTCAACAACTTCGAGTACAACAAGGTGTGGAGATTGGTGCCAAGACCTTCGGGGAACCACAACGTCATTGGAACCAAGTGGATCTTCAAGAACAAGCAAGATGCTCATGGGAACATCATTCGCAACAAGGCGAGATTGGTAGCACAAGGCTACTCCCAAGTCGAGGGTATTGACTACGGTGAAACCTTTGCTCCCGTTGCTCGTCTTGAATCCATTCGTTTGTTGATTGCTTATGCTTCCCATCACAACTTTAAGTTGCAACAAATGGATGTGAAAAGTGCTTTTCTTAGTGGTCCTATTAATGAGTTGGTCTATGTCAAGCAACCCCCCGGGTTCGAGGATCCCTACTTTCCGGATCATGTGTATCAACTCGATAAGGCACTCTATGGCCTTAAACAAGCCCCACGTGCGTGGTATGACCACCTTACCGAGTTGTTACAAGATCGTGGATTTGAGGTGGGGCTAATCGACCCCACTCTTTTTACTAAGAAGGTCAACGGGGAGTTGTTCGTATGCCAACTATATGTTGATGATATTATCTTTGGTTCTCCTAACAAAGCTTTCAATGAAGAATTTGCCGCTCTCATGACCTCCAAGTTTAAATGTCTTCGACGGGAGAGTTGAAGTTCTTCCTTGGTTTCGACATCAAACAAAGAAGAGAAGGAACCTTCATCAACCAAGCCAAATACACTCAAGACATGCTTAAAAGATTCAAGCTAAGTGATGTCAAGCCGGCTACTACACCAATGCCTACCAAGTGCCAACTTGACATCGATCCCAATGGTAAAGCGGTGGATCAAAAGATATATCGCTCCATGATTGGCTCCTTGCTTTACCTTTGTGCATCTAGACCGGATATCATGTTGAGTGTGGGGATGTGTGCACGTTTCCAAGACGCACCAAAGGAAAGTCACTTTGTGGCGGTCAAGTGAATCTTTCGATATTTGGCTCATACCCCAAACTTTGGCTTATGGTACCCAAGAGGAGCAAACTTCAAGCTTGAAGGTTTCACAGTTCGATTGGGCGGAGACAAAGTGGATAGGAAGTCCACTTCCGGAGGGTGCCAATTTCTTGGTTGCTCTCTGGTAAGTTGGTCTTCCAAGAAGCAAAGTTGTGTGCCTCTCTCGTCCACCGAAGCGGAGGATGTGGCGGCCGGTAGTTGTTGTGCTCAACTCCTATGGATGAGGCAAACTTTAAAGGAGTACGGTGTCATTTGTGACAAAGTGCCTCTTTGGTGTGACAATGAAACTGCCATCAAGATTTCTCTCAACCCAGTGCAACACTTCAAGACGAAGCACATTGAGATTCGATATCACTTCATCCGGGATCACATTAGGCGAGGGGAGATCGAGCTCAAGTATGTCAACACTCATGATAACCTTGCAGATATTTTCACGAAGCCCTTGGATGAAGCAAGATTTCGCGAGTTAAGGCATGAGCTAAATATCATTGATTTGAGCAATGTGACTTGAAACCGTGCACCCCCTACCACACTCAACTTGTTGTCTAGTTTAGGTGTAGGCATGGACATAGGGGAGTGTTGTTCTCTCAATGAACTCTCCCTTCCCCCATTATGCATAAATCGATCACCTCTTTCACATTAGCCATTTTTTATGGTACTTGTGCTTCAAAGACGAGTTTTGGTCATGGGCCCAAGGATAATTCTTGGCGGTGCCATACCATCCAACTCAAACATAGGTGGCTTCGCCACCGCCCTCTCCTTGAGAGGCTTTGTAAACAGTGGTTTCTTGTTGTCTTTTTACCTCTGGTCTGTGCGTGTTCATGTAGTTTCTTGTGTGTGAAAAGTTCTCGTGCAAAGGCTTTTTTCTTCTCTTGTTGAAACTTGCGGTGACTTGAGCTCACGGTACTACCGCGGCCAGCTACGGTACTACGGCAGCTAGCCACGGTACTACCGCTAGCGGGAGCACGGTACTACCGTCACCACGCGGCAGTAATTTTTATCGCCGCTGGTTGAGCGGTACTACCGCCTCGTGCAGTACTTTCATGAAGCGGTACTACGCTGATGATACGCGGTACTACCGTGCCGGTTCGAGCGCGTGGGGATAAGGACGGGCAGGGGGAATTCTAACTCCCCATACCCATTCGTTGTCCTCTCTCTCCACGTCGTCTCCTCCTCTCCCTCGCTCAAGAACGGAGCCGGCGTTCATCGCCAGATCTCCTCTACCGGCTGCCCTCCCGTGATTCCGACCGGTGGGATCGTTCCCCACCACGTGCTCTTGCTATGGACCAAGGTTTTTCCCCAACTCCCTCTCCGTGTTGTTAGTCTTTGGTGTTTTTAGGTTTTGGGGGAGGCTTGTGTGTTCTTGAGATTCATAGGCTAAATCTCTGCAAGAATACGATGAAGGAGTGTGGTATTGCATAGGAATTGTGCTTGCATTGTTGTCTTGCGCTAGATCTGATCACCGTAGCACCGCCGTTGTTTCGCGGTTCTTTTCAGATTCAAACCGCCTGTTGGATCTGACGCGACACGGTACTACCGCCCGTCCGGCGTGGTAGTACCGCTCGCACGGTACTACCGCCCTTTGGGAGCGGTACTACCACGCTCTGTGCGGTACTAAAAGCTTACTTCCGCTCCAGCCACGGTACTACCGTGACCTCGCACGGTACTATCGCGTTTGGAGCTGTACTAACTTTTTAGTACCGCAGACAGTGGCGGTTCTACAGTGGCTCACATCTATCGCATGCCAACTTTCTCGTATGCCTTCTATGTGTTTCTTGTGCTTTATCGTGGCCTTTGCATTGATCTTCCTTGCATCTTTGGTGCTTTGCGTGTGTGTCTCATGTGGTGGCTCTCGTCGGTCCAATCCTAGTCGTGACACTGGCTCCAAGCGTCTGCGCAACCCAGGTGAAGTACCAGAGGGATCGTCTGCCTCCAAGCGCATTGTCAAGACCTCAGCTAGCAAGCACAAGGAGCCCGCTAAGGGCATGGATGAGATAGCCCCCATTGAGTATGTCCGTCTCAGGCAGCTTCACCCTTATGTGCATCCGCGTTCCACTGTTAGAGGCTGTGAGCTATTCTGGAACAAGGCACAGACCAACATCTATTTGGATGTCATCAAGAACAAGCAGAATACCTATGTGGAGGTGAAGTGGATTGATATGCACCACATGAGGAAGGACAAGTTCCGTGACTACTTTGGAGAGGCTCTGGATTTGGTGGAGCAGTTTGGGATTGAGCATGTGATCTCCTTTCACCTGGACTATGACCCTGAGATTATCTGTCAGTCCTTTGCTTCAGTGTACTTTCACCCTAATGAAGAGAGGAGGATGACCTGGCTGACCAATGGCCGCCAACTGTCTGCTACCTGGAAGGAGTTCATGGATCTGCTTCAGGTTCCTGATGATGGGCTTAACACTCCAGTGGGTGTTCGCCCCCATGCCAATGCTGATTCTGCCAACAAGGACAAGCTTACCCCGTTCATGGTTGAGAAGGCACTCACCAATGGCAAGACAACTTTGGTACTCAACCCCTTTCTGGATATCATGTATCGCATCTTCCGCAACTCTTTGTTCCCACGCATCAGTGACAAAGAAAAGGTTCATGCCTATATGGCGGATATGATGCTCATTTGCCAGGAGGCTCGTTCGACTCAGTCTCAGCCACTTGATGTCTCACACATCATGTGGTGTGAGCTTCGGTTTGCAGTGTTCAACCACAAGGTGCCTATCTATGGGCCCTATCTATTTCGGCTTATCTCGAAGACTTGGGAGAAGATGTACCCTGAGGAGGAGTTCCTTGCTCCAGACTGGATTCGCCATGAGCCCATTTGTCTATGTATCAAATCTAACTGGGCCAACACCGCTACTCGTGCCAAGGCAACTGCTGCTAGGGCTACTGTTGATGAGGTGGATGCAGGCGCCGAGGATGTTGCTGAGGGTCGTACTGCTAGGCCCTCCCAGAGTGCCTCTAGGCCATCATGGGCCAAGAAGTTGAAGGATAAGATGATGTCTCTTTTCTGCATGCAAGCCAAGGGGCAGTACAGGACTCACGTGGAGTCCAAGGAGAGTCGTCGCCGGCACAACAAGATCTTGCAGCTCTATGGTGAGGACGTGTCTGGCGGGTCTGAGGAGCGCATCACTCCTGAGGCCGAGTGGATGGAGAAGCAAGGCTACAGGTGGACTGATTCTGATGAGGATGTCAAGGAGACCATTCCAGCTGCAGAGGAGTCCGACGAAGAGGATTGGGACGAGTTCTCTGCTTGAGCCACCTCTTGTGTGTGTAGGTGTCCTCTCTGCCTTTTTGGCGTCTCGATGCCAAAGGGGGAGAAAGTGAAGGGATTTGCGAGTTTGCGAGTCGTGTGTGTCATGTGTTTGCTGCTTTCTCGTTTGAACCTTGGTTACTTTACCTCGTATGGTGTAAGACATATGTACTCTATCTATCCTAGCAAGCTTGTGTTATATTGTGCTATCTTTATGCTATGTTATGCTTATTATCATGCTATGCCATGCTTATTATCATGGCTTGGTCTCTAAAATATAGGGGGAGTGGTGATCCTAGTCTGTATGCTATGCAGTCCAAAGCATTCATCTAAAGTGCACACATCTAGGGGGAGCCCGTCTATATTTTAGAGAAGTGGGGTTTGCCCCTGCTCTAAATTATCTTATCTTTGTGCAAATCCCGTGTTGTCATCCATCCACCAAAAAGGGGGAGATTGTAAGGGCATATTTATCCCTTAAGGGTTTTGGTGATTGATGACAATGCTTTTGCGGACTAATCGTGTGCCTTGAGTTTCTCAGATACTTCATCACTAGGCACGAGACGATTCGGTGCCCCTCGGAGACTATTGAAGTCGGCGTTGTTCTACGTTTCTCTTTGGTGGATTTGAGTCGTAGGAGAGCCATACTATTAAGAGGGGGTCCACGTCGGAAAGGTTTGGGTGGAATCAACACGTACACTTGTCCCCCCTTTCCCTGCACTTTGGAGCTGCCTTTCGTTATCTTGGTTGTGCGGAAACCTGACAACTACTGCTGTACTTGCGGTAGTACCGCAAGTACAAGCGGTAGTACCGCTGTGTGTCACGGTAGTACCGCCCCTCTGGAGCGGTAGTACCGCGGCACCCAGGCCTTGTGCCGCTTCGGTGCGGTAGTAGGGGCGGATGTAATTTTTTACATCCGCGCCCCCCACGGTAGTACCGCTCGTCCAGCGTGGTAGTACCGCGGGGGCTCACGGTAGTACCGCTCCCTAGGAGTCGTAGTACCGTGGCCCTCCTACCTAGTACCGCAGTGCCACGGTAGTAGACGCGGATGTAATTTTTTACATCCGCGCCCGCCACGGTAGTACCGCGCCTCGCGAGCGGTAGTACCGCGTCGGGTGTTTGTACCACCCCAGTTTCAGCGGAAGTAGGCACGGATGTAATTTATTTCATCTGCGCCCTTCCGTGCCGTGACTCTCCGCCTTGCGGTAGTACCGCAAGGGAAGCGGTAGTACCGCAGCGGTAGTATCGCCCCTAGTCGAGCTAGTTCTCGCTTTGTGTTCTTTGTCGCGGTAGTACCGTGATCCTCCACGGTAGTACCGCGCACCCTTGCGGTAGTACCGCACCCCAGGAGCGGTAGTACCGTGTGTCGCGGGCTGAACATGTGGATAACGGTTGGACTTTTCCCACGACTATATAAGGGGTGTCTCCTACCTCTAGTTGACTACCTCTTCCACCTCTAAGCTCCATTGTTGCTCCAAGCTCCATTTTCGCCGATCTCTCTCCTAGCCAATCAAACTTGTTGATTTGCTGGGATTGGGTGACAAGGGCCCGATCTACACTTCCACCACAGGATATTTGATTCCCCACTTATCCCTTGCGGATCTTGTTTCTCTTGGGTGTTGAGCACCCTAGACGGTTGAGGTCACCTCGAAGCCATACTCCATTGTGGTGAAGCTTCGTGGTGTTGTTGTTGTTGGGAGCCTCCGATTGTTGTGGAGATTACCCCAACCTTGTTTGTAAAGGTTCGGTCGCCGCCTTCAAGGGCACCAATAGTGGAATCACGGCATCTCGCATCGTGTGAGGGCGTGAGGAGAATCTGGTGGCCCTAGTGGCTTCTTGGGAGCATTGTGCCTCCACACCGCCTAACGGAGACGTACTTCCCTTTAAAAGGAAGGAACTCCGGTAACACATCCTCGTCTCCACCTGCTCCACTCTTGGTTATTTCGTACCTTTACTTTTGCAAGCCTACTTGTTTTACATCCTTTGCTTGCTTGTGTGCTACTTGTTATTGCATCATATAGGTTGCTCACCTAGTTGCATATATAGACAACCTATTTTGTTGCAGAGTTTAATTTGGAAAAGAAAAGCTTAAAAATTGTTAGTTGCCTATTCACCCCCCACCCCCCCCCCTAGTCAACCATATCGATCCTTTCACCATGTCGGCTAGATGCTTGGTGATCCTGTTGGCGACGTCGATGAGGCGGCTGATCCAGAGGTTCTCGCCCTTCACGAAATCCACGTGGTTGGCAGCGTCGTTCTTCCGCATCTGCCTCTCCTCCGCCAGGCTCTTGGTCAGGGTTCCCTCCCGGGTCCTGACCTCCGACAGCATCCCCTCAAGGCCCTCCAGCTTTAGCTTCAGGTCCTTGATGGAGTCGTTGGTGCGGGAGAGCTGCTCGGCCTTGTCAAGGATGTCAGCCTGCGCCACCATCCAGGCGTAGTTGACCGTGTCCTTCTCCTTCGCCAGCTCCTCGGTCCTGGCCTTCAGGTCATCCCGCTCTACCTCTAGCTCCTTCACCTTGACACCGTGGGCCAGGGCTTGTGCATCAAGCGCTTCCTTGTGCTTCTGCTCCAGCTCCCGGGTCCGCGCCGCGGCAAGCTTCTCGACCTCCTCGTCCTTGCCGCGGAGTGTGGCGGCAAGCGTCGCCTCACGAGCGACGAGGTCCTCCTCCTGAGAGTCCATCTCGGCCTGGCGCTGGGACCGGGCGGCCTCGGCCTTGGTGGCCTCTTCCCTCGCCGCCTCCTGGGCTTTCTCGATGTCGGCCTGCTTCAGGAGAAGCTCTAGCTCACGCTCCTTCAGCCGGCCTTGGGCGGCCTTCAGCTCCTTGTGGGCCTGGCGGAACCAGGCATGTGCCTCGGTGACGCGCTCCCCGAGGTCTGCCCCTGCCTTGCCCGCCACCTCCTCCTTGGACTTCGCCTTGTCCAGGCGGGCGCGGTGGAGCGTCTGCAGCTTCCAAAAGCTGGCGCCCATGGCCCAAAGAAGCTGCTCCTCCTGGGTGCCACCGCCACAAGCGCTCGGTTCCTCGACAACCTCGAGCCCGGCGGTGGCGAGCACTTTGTCATTGAACACCTCCCACTCGGCCGGTGCCCTGGTGCTCGCCGTCCCTGGGAGGTGGACGAACAAGTCATCGCCCACCTTCAGATACTTGCCTGAGCTAGAGGTAGCGGACAAGGAGGGTTGGTCGTCAACCACCTCCTCCTCGGCAGCGGCTTTGCCGGCCTCCCCGGCAGCGCCCTTGTCGGCCTCCTCGGTGGCAGCCTCGCCGGTCTCTCTGGCAAAACCCCTTGGCGGCATCCTCGACCGTGGTCTTGGCGGCCTCCTCGGCGACGATCTTGTCAGCCTCAACCTCGGTGTCCTTGGCGGCCTCCATGATCACGGTATCGATCTCCCCTTGGTCCGCCAAGGGGGGATCTAGATGCCAGAAGGGAGGATGAGGCGAGGCCAAGATCAACATTAAAAAAATAAGAAGAGTAAGGGAAATCAGATGACTCACCCGTGTTGGGCTGAGAAGAAGTGGGCCCCTCCCCGCCAACATCTGTTGCCGGGACGGGGCCACCAGTGCCCAAGTCTACTTCCTCCTCCTCCATGTGTATGGGCTCGGTGTCTGGAGCCCTTGCCGGGGACACCCCTCGGGGCGGTGTGGTCGATGGGGGCGGCATGGTGGGGGTGGCCCTCGGTGGCTCCTCCTGCTGCCTTCCTCCTCCTACAGCCACGGCAAGGTCAATACCAAAAAGTCACACCCCGGCGCACGTTGATGGGGAATAGGTGGTGAACGCATGCTGGGGGCTGAGCTGGGAGTTGTGCCGCGGGCTGCTATCCGGGCTGCTCACCACCACCAGCGGCGCCTTTGAGGTACCCGCCAGGGGCTGGCTGCCAGTCGAGGCCTGGGCCTTCTTCGCCGCCCACTAGTCCAGCGTCTCCATTTCCCTGCGAAGACAAAAACAAATCAAGGAAGGCGGCACGATTGGAGAGGACGGGAACGACGAGGGGCGGAATGCTTACTCGTCCTCCACCTCTTCTTCTGCTACCTTCCTCTTCCTCCTCAGGCTAAGGGATGAAAAGTCAAAGGCGACCTCCGTGCGGCGTTTGCGGGAGGAGGTGAAGGCAATGGAGTCCGGTAGCGTTTGGGTGAAGAAGAGGCGGTTGCCTTCTTCTTCACCACCACAGCCTTCTTCTTCGCCGCCTTGGCCCTCGTCACGCGCATGGTTTCCCCTGAACCCCTTGCCGCGACTCGGCCGTGCCGGACTGGACCGGCTCGCTAGAGCTGGCCTGACGCAGGACGCGTCCTTTCTTCATAGCCGTGGGGACGTTGGCCTCGGCCTCCTCCTTGGACGATTCCTCGACCACGTCCTCAGCAAGGGGGGCCTCGGTGCTGATGCCGCCCGCCCCCCTGGCAGACTTCGCCCACTGGGCGAGCGCCTTCTCTTCTGCGGCCATGGCGGCCTCGTTCTCCATGCTGCCGGTGTCGCCGGCCGACCTGGCAAGTTCTGCCTCCGCCACTCTAGCGGCATTGTAGTTCAGCTCCTCCTGGGTGGTGTCCAGGATGAGCAGCGGCTCGTCATGATCGAGTTCTTCGACCAAGTTGTCGAAGAACTCCTGCACCTCGCGTGTCGGGGGCTCGACCCAGGCTGGATCAAGACCGTGCGCGTTGAAGATCAGCATCATGTCAAGGATGTCGGCCTACCGGGAGTTGTTGCTCAGCGGGACCACTCCCGGCGGCAGCCCGGACAAGGGCCCCTTGATGGCCTTGCCGGACTTCACGGCATTGCCGGTCCTCTCCACCCTACCGTCGGCGAACACGTCGAGCTTGAAGAGCCTCCGGCAATACCAGGAGTGCCCCATCACCGTGAGGTTGTGCTTCAGGCCGGTGCGGAGCCTCATGATGTCGGCCACGTTCCTGAAATCCCAGGCCGGCCTCCCCTTGTTGTGCAACGGAGCGATTCGGCGGAGGATGAAATCCGCCACAATCATCTCGAGGGTGAGCCCGGCCTTGGTGAGGCAGCGAATCCTGGTGGTGGCGATCAAAAACTTCTTGTCATCGGCGTCGAGGTCACTCCAGTCCGCGCCACGGGTCGGCGGCTCCCGACGAACACCCCGGCAGAACTCCGGTGGGTTCTCCTCCACGATCCAGCACCATCGGCCCTGCCACTCCTCCCACCTCTCCTTCACGGCACCCTCTGGGTATGCGCCTTTCCCCTGGGCCCTCGGGATCCAGATGACGATCCCAGTAAGGGCACCCCCAGGTTGGATGCGGGGGGAGAAGTAGTGGCGGAAAAGCGCCGTGCTGGGAAACACCCCGCGAAGCCCTCACAGAGGTGGGCAAAGCACGCCAAGCATGCCACGGCATTCGGCGTGAGATCCAACAGATGGAAGCCAAAAGTGCGCGTGACATCGTTGAAGAAATTGGAGAAAGGGGGCAGAGCCCGCAGAAGAAGTCAACGAAGAATGGGTACCGTTTTGAGCCACCCTTATTGCAATCAGCGGGGATGACGCGCGTGACTGGGTGCCTCGTCGTCTCCGTCACCCACAAAGGCCTAAAGTAGTCCTTGAGGTCGAAAACGTCGATTGACGACGGGGTGAAATAGGCAAACTGCGGCCGCTGCGTCACCGCCTCGCTCTTCGGCATCTCCTTCTCCTTTGTGTCCTTGGTTGTGCCCTTGCCCTTGCCAGATTTAGGTGCCATGGCGGCTGGGAAGAGGGCGAGGGGTCGAAAGCAGTGGGGGCGCAGCAGTAGCGAGCAGGAGCGAAAGCTTGAGAAGGAAGGAGATGGGGATGGCGATGCCGAGATTGGGGAAATCATAGAGGCAACCGCCCCACGCATGCCCCCCACATCACACATGACCCCCACGTCACGCATTCAACGCGGGTCGTGGGGAAGCGCAGCGGACGAAAAAAGTTACCGCGGTAAAAACTGTCCCGCCTGCCCGCGCACCATTTTGGGCCTAGCCCAACAACGCGTTGCGCTTATGTGTGGCCCAGGCCCGGGGGCTCTAGTTGGTGTACTAAAGTAGGCGCACTCCTTTGTACCCCTTACTTGTGCATGGGCAGTCAGAGCCGCGCTTGCGGCCACACTTAGCAGGGCAGAGGGAGGGGTCAAGGCCGCAGGATGGTCAAAGCAACGCCAAGACAGAGACACGGAGAACAAGAGGGTGAGTTGGGCTCCCCCGGCAAGACCCTTGCCAGGGTGGCCTCCACGGCCCTGGTAAAGACCTTGCCGAGGCAGCTTGCCCAACCCCAACAAAGCGCGGCACCCTCGAGCCCAAGGTTTCCGACAACCACATTGGAACCAAGGCTCGGGAGGCACCTCCATGATGGCATGCAGATATTTGTGAAGACAAGAAGCACACAGAGTTGGATGAGGATTAGAAGACGACGAGCCTCGGCAAAACCCTTGTCGAGGGCATCCATGAGACCTTCGGCAAGATCCTTGCCGGGGACGACCATGGTGCCGCGGCAAGGCCCTTGCCGAGGAAATCCGTGGAGCCATAGCCCGGCCCACACCCGCCAAGGTTCCACTGCCACTCCCATGCAGCTGCCAGCCCACCAGCTAGGTAGGCACCTGCGTGTCGACATGAGGCGTCTAGGCCAACTCAGCGCGTGCCTACGTGGTGGCATGCAAATCTTCCACCTCAGCAGCCTGCCAGCCTACATGGCACCATGCGCATCACTGGCCTGGACGCATGTCGGAGCGAGGTGGGGCGGTGACGGACGGGATGGGGGCTGGTTTCCGTCCCCGATAAAGTGAGAGGGACACCTAAGGGGCGCATTAAATGTGTCTTGTCCCGTAATGGCTAAGCGATAAGCTTAGCCACGATGCCACCTCCTATGTGCCACAGTGGCGATCCCCTTGGTTATAAAAGGAGGGCCAGGGCATCCAGGAGAATGGTTCGGATGGTTCGACAAGTTACACTCATCATAGCTAGCTCAAGAACTCCAAGAACACTCAAATAGACACAAAAGCAGGACTAGGGTATTAAATCCCCGCGGCCCAAACCTGGGTAAACGACCTGTGTGCTTGTGCTGATTGCTGACCCCACTCTTCTCACGACCCCACGCCCCGCAACCGTAGTAGGGATTCCTGTGATCCCATAGGTGTCGTTTCCACCGACATCTGCACATGCCAAATTTCAGTATATGCAATTGATCCTCCTTAGTGGGTAAATCAACCTTGTAAGTCTGGTTCTCCAACTTGTCAAGATGCCACTGATAGTTGCTCGGTACCAACTCTCTCAACCGTTTCACAATCTGAGTCTCTGTCATGGACCCATTGGTTACCTTAACCACTACTGGAAAAGAACTCTCCACCACATGAGTCATAGGTGTCACATCAGGTGACTCAAAGAACATCAACTCCTGACAGCAAACTCCATATATATTAACCCCTGGCTTAGGGCCTCAAAGAAGCGGGCATTCACCGGACACATGTTGTGATCTGAGGCAGTAATCACAAAGCTCATTAGTACACTCTGCGACAAAATGTCCCGGCTCGCCACATCTATAACAATGCAACTTCTTCTTCTTCATAGCCCACTTCGAAAGCTTTTCACCATCGGTTTTGTCCAAACCCTTGTCAGCTCCACCATCATCTGTCTTAGCAGCCCCAGAAATGGGTACCGCGATGTTAACCGCTGCCAGAGCCCGAACCGCGTCTAGAGCCACCTCGGGTAAATCAGGTGAAGTCGCCGCTGCTGTGATATCCATCATAGCCACTTGGGGCATCTGCACTACCTCGGCAGCCGGCGGTGGAGGTGGGTGCTGCCCTCCCCCTCTCCCGCAATGGAAATGATGCCCACCCTGGAACTTGTCGTTGGGGCCAGCAACACCTTCCACAAAATTTCTAGGAGGCCCCTGGAAACTGCATCCCGGTTCGCCGCCATTGTACCCATTGAAGCCTCGGCTGCCACCAAAAGACGACCCTCGATGATGATCTTCGCCATAAACATCATAATTGTCATCACCCCACTGCCCGTACCGGTTGTAGCGGTGATCTCTGCCATTGCCATCGTGCACAGTCCATCCCGGACCGCCATCGCGGCCACGTCCAACTGCCTATGCCTTGGCTTCCAGCGGCAGAACAGGCTCCTCCTACTGCTGCACGTTAGCCCGGCCGGTAGCATTCCTCACCGGAGGCTCCAAGGTGGGCGGACCCATAGCGAGTGGCGGCCCTTGCCTAGGTGATGGCCCACCGCACCCCGCCCCCACAGCAGGCGGCGGTCCTAGCCTAGCAGGTGGCAGACCACCCCGGTCGGCCATCATGCCGGCGCCACATGTAAGTCTCGAGGCCCTCCCAGGTCCTAGAGTTGGAAACCCCGGAGGCCGAAAAACCCTAGCAGCGGAAACACAATGCGATGCCTCGGGTGTCGACGATGCATGCAGCGACAAAGGGACGTGAGGGATCACCTGCGTGGCTTGGGCCTCCCCCTGGACCTCACACCCAGTAACTGGACAGCCCACAACCAACATCATGTCTGACCCATTTTCACGGACCAACAGTGATTTCAAGCGTGCTTGTCTGGCTGCTCGAATTTCACTGGCAGTCCTCGCCATCGGCAGCGGCTGTGATAGCGGCCCTGATAGCCGGCCTTTCTTCCCTTTCCTCCGCTTAGTAACTAGCGTCCATGCCCCCAGAATGAAATCAGACAAGGTAATCGGTGCACGGGTGCTACGTCTTGAGCTTGCGTTGGTTTTCCTCGAAGAGGAGAGGGTGATGCAGCAAAGTGTAGCGTAAGTATTTCCCTCAGTTTTGAGAACCAAGGTATCAATCCAGTAGGAGGCTCCTCAAAAGTCCCACGCACCTACACAAACAAACTAAGAAATCGCAACCAACGCAATAAAGGGGTTGTCAATCCCTTCACGGCCACTTGCGAAAGTGAGATCTAATAAAGATAGTATGATAAGATAAATATATTTTTGGTATTTTTGATATAGATGCAAAAAGTAAAGATGCAAATAAAGTAGATGGAAAGCAACTATGATAAGAGATAGACCCGGGGGGCATAGGTTTCACTAGAGGCTTCTCTCAAGATAGCATAAGTATTACGATGGGTGAACAAATTACTGTCGAGCAATTGATAGAAAAGCGCATAGTTATGAGATTATCTAGGCATGATCATGTATATAGGCATCACATCCATAACAAGTAGACCGACTCCTGCCTGCATCTACTACTATTACTCCACACATTGACCACTATCCAGCATGCATCTAGTGTATTAAGTTCATAAGAACAGAGCAATGCATTAAGCAACATGACATGATGTAGAGGGATAAACACATGCAATATGATATAAACCCCATCTTGTTATCCTCGATGGCAACAATACAATACGTGTCTTGCAACCCTTTCTGTCACTTGGTAAGAACACCGCAAGATTGAACCCAAAGCTAAGCACTTCTCCCATGGCAAGAAAGATCAATCTAGTAGGCCAAACCAAACCAATAATTCGAAGAGACTTGCAAAGATAACTCAATCATACATAAAAGAATTCAGAGAAGATTCAAATATTATTCATAGATAAACTTGATCATAAACCCACAATTCATCGGATCTCGACAAACACACCGCTAAAAGATATTACATCAAATATATCTCCACAAGAGAGGGGGAGAACATTGTATTGAGATCCAAAAAGAGAGAAGAAGCCATCTAGCTAATAACTATGGACCCGTAGGTCTGTTGTAAACTACTCACAGCTCATCGGAGGGGCAAGGATGTTGATGTAGAGGCCCTCCGTGGTTGCTTCCCCCTCCGGCAGAGTGCCGGCAAGGGCTCCAAGATAGGATCTCGCGGATACAGAAGGTTACGGCGGTGGAAATTGTGTTTCCTGGTGCTCGTAGATGTTTTCGAGGTACGTAGACATATATAGGAGGAAGAAGTACGTCGGTGGACGCCCGAGGGGCCCACGAGATAGGGGGTGCGCCCTATAGGGGGGGCCCTCCTATCTCGTGGGGCCCTCGGAGCTTTCTTGACTTGCACTCCAGGCTCTCCGGATCAGATTCGTTCCAAAAATAACGCTCCTGAAGGTTTCATTCCGTTCGGACTCCGTTTGATATTCCTTTTCTTCGAAATACTGAAATAGGAAAAAAAACAGCAATATGGGTTGGGCCTCCGGTTAGTAGGTTAGTCCTAAAAATGATATAGAAGTGTAAAATAAAGCCCATAAACATCCAAAAGGGGTAATATAATAGCATGGAACAATCAAAAATTATAGATACGTTGGAGACGTATCAACGGGTTACCTTCGGGATCGGCCCAATCCAGGGTTTCACGAACAGCTTTGTCTTCTTCGGGGCCTTGGATCGTCTATCAAGTTCAGATAACGCCGGCAGCTTCTCCGTCACAACATTCACCGAGGTCGTAGTAATACCCCTTGGGGCATGCCCAATCTTGATATCCTCTTCGTCATCACTCTCAACAAGAAACCATAAACGTCCTCCCGGTTTTCTTTGATTGGGTGTCATCGTCAGGTCGATGAGATTCGCCGCCTCCTGGACCTGCTCCTGCATACAACGACCAACAGCCACATCGTAAACATAAATCACGAAACGAAACCCTACCTGGATATGGACGTCATTGTGGAGGTAATCACTAGCTAGGACGTCGTTGTCCATATCCAACAATGCCACCCATCTCGACTCTAGATTGAAACAGAGGCGGCCCATGATCTAGCCGCCGAAAGCCGTCACATCGATGAAATGAACTTCCCACTGCCCCAATCTTGACCCCTCCATCCTCTGGATCTCGCCATCCTCATCATCGCCATGATCTGCGCCTAACGGCCTCGCATTCCCTTTAAATCCTCCCGGTGGCACCGCCGCAAAGGAGTGAGATGGCGATGCGAGGACCGCCGGCTCCGTCAAGGCAACATGACCATCCGGCGAGGTGAAGCTCGCTGGCGGCAGTGGTGAGGATGCATGTGCATCCTGCACTATCCTAGCTTTCCTAATAATCACGATACTCAACATTGTTGGTGTCGAGCTTGCTGATGTGAAAGGCGTGAACGTGGTCGAGGAGGCTGTGGTAGGGCGCCTCACAGAAGAGTCCCTTTTCTAGGATGTGGAACGCGACGTGACGTGCATGTGGAGAAGCAAAGCATACCGGGACAAATTGCTTGACACGGTCGTCTCGTCGGGTGCTACCTCTTGAGCACTGCGTTGGTTTTCCCTTGAAGAGGAAAGGGTGATGCAGCAAAGTAGCGTAAGTATTTCCTTCAGTTTTTGAGAACCAAGGTATCAATCCAGTAGGAGGCTCCTCAAAAGTCCCCCGTACCTACACAAACAAACAAGAACCTCGCAACCAACGCGATAAAGGGGTTGTCAATCCCTTCACGGTAACTTGTGAAAGTGAGATCTGATAGAGATAATAAGATAAGATAAATATTTTTGGTATTTTTATGATATAGATTGGAAAGTAAAAGATGCAAATATAAGTAGATGGAAAACTTATATGATAAAAGATAGACTCGGGGGCCATAGGTTTCACTGGTGGCTTCTCTCAAGATAGCATAAGTATTACGATGGGTGAACAAATTACTGTCAAGCAATTGATAGAAAAGTGCATAGTTATGAGATTATCTAGGCATGATCATGTATATAGGCATCACGTCCGCAACAAGTAGATCAAAACGATTCTGCATATACTACTATTACTCCACACATTGACCGCTACCCAGCATGCGTCTAGGGTATTAAGTTCATAAGAACAGAGTAACACATTAGGCAAGATGACATGATGTAGAGGGATAAACTCAAGCAATATGATATAAACCCCATCTTTTTATCCTTGATGGCAACAATACAATATGTGCCTTGCTGCCCCTGCTGTCACTGGGAAAGGATACCGCAAGATTGAACCCAAAGCTAAGCGCTTCTCCATTGCAAGAAAGATCAATCTAGTAGGCCAAACCAAACTGATAATTCGAAGAGACTTGCAAAGATAACAAATCATACATAAAAGAATTTGGAGGAGATTCAAATATTGTTCATAGATAATCTTGATCATAAACCCACAATTCATCGGATCTCGACAAACACACCGCAAAAAGAATTACATCGAATAGATCTCCAAGAAGATCGAGGAGAAGTTTTTATTGAGATCCAAAGAGAGAGAAGAAGCCATCTAGCTAATAACTATGGACCCGAAGGTCTACGGTAAACTACTCACACTTCATCGGAGAGGCTATGGTGTTTATGTAGAAGCCCTCCATGATCGATTCCCCCTCTGGCGGAGCGCCGGAAAAGGCCCCAAGATGGGATCTCACGGGTATAGAAGGTTGCGGTGGTGGAAATAGGGTTTCGTGGTGCTCCTGGATGTTTTCGGGGTATATGAGTATATATAGGCGAAAGAAGTCAGTCAGGGGAGCCACGAGGATGGGGGGCGTGCCTACCCCCCTGGGCCATAGGTTTCACTAGTGGCTTCTTTCAAGATAGCATAAGTATTACGGTGGGTGAGAAAATTACTGTCGAGCAATTGATAGAAAAGTGCATAGTTATGAGATTATCTAGGCATGATCATGTATATAGGCATCACGTCCGCAACAAGTAGATCGAAACGATTCTGCATCTACTACTATTACTCCACACATCGACCGACTCCTTCCTGCATCTAGAGTATTAAGTTCATAAGAACAAAGTAACGCATTAAGCAAGATGACATGATGTAGAGGGATAAACTCAAGCAATATGATATAAACCCCATCTTTTTATCCTCGATGGAAACAACACAATACGTGCCTTGCTGCCCCTGCTGTCACTAGGAAAGGACACCGCAAGATTGAACCCAAAGCTAAGCACTTCTCCCATTGCAAGAAAGATCAATATAGTAGGCCAAACCAAACTGATAATTCGAAGAGACTTACAAAGATAACCAATCATACATAAAAGAATTCAGAGCAGATTCAAATATTTCTCATGGATAAACTTGATCATAAACCCACAATTCATCGGATCTTGAAAAACACGCCGCAAAAAGAGTTACATCGAATAGATCTCCAAGAAGATCGAGGAGAACCTTGTATTGAGATTCAAAGAGAGAGAAGAAGCCATCTAGCTAAGAACTATGGACCCGAAGGTCTGTGGTAAACTACTCACAACTCATCGGAGATGCCTTGGAGATGATGTAGAGGCCCTCCATGGTGGATTCCCCCTCCGGCGGAGCACCGACGAAGGCTCCAAGATGGGATCGCATGGATACAGAAGGTTATGGCGGTGGAAATAGTTTTTCGTTGTGCTCCTGGTTGTTTTCGGGGTACGTGGATATATATATAGGAGGAAGAAGTAGGTCATTTGAGCCACGAGGGGCCCACGAGGGTGGGGCGCGCCCCCCCCTGTATGCGCGGGTACCCTCGTGGCCGCCTCGTTTGCTGCTTGACATCCACTCCAAGTCTCCTGGATTGCGTTTGTTCCAAAAAGATCGCTCCCCAAGGTTTCATTCCGTTTGGACTCCGTTTGATATTCCTTTTCTCTGAAACACTGAAATAGGCAAAAAAAACAGCAATTCGGGCTGGGCCTCCGGTTAGTAGGTTAGTCCCAAAAATGATATAAAAGTGTAAAGTAAAGCCCATAAACATCCAAAGCGGGTAATATAATAGCATGGAACAATCAAAAATTATAGATACATTGGAGACGTATCAAGCATCCCCAAGCTTAATTCCTGCTCTTCCTCGAGTAGGTCAATGATAATAACAGAATTTTTGATGTGGAATGCTACCTAGCATAATTTCAATGTAATTTTCTTTATTGTGGCATGAATGTTCAGATCCAAATGATTCAAAATAAAAGTTCATATTGACATAAGAAATAATAATACTTCAAGCATACTAATAAGGCAATCATGTTTTCTCAAAATAACATGGCTTTAGAAGGTTCATCCCTACAAAATCATATAGTTAGGCTATGTTTCATTTTTATCACACAAAATACTCCCATCAAGAACAACCCCGGTTTCAGCCAAGCAATTGGTTCATACTTTTTAACGCTCTTCAGCTTTTTTTCAACTCTCATGCAATACATGAGCGTGAGCCATGGATATAGCAATATGGGTGGAATAGAATATGATGATGGAGGTTGTGTGGAGAAGACAAAAAAGGAGAAAGTCTCATGTTGATGAGGCTAATCAATGGGCTATGGAGATGCCCATCAATTGATGTCAACATGAGGAGTAGGGATTGCCATGCAACGGATGCACTAGAACTATAAATGTATGAAAGCTCAACAAAAGAAACTAAGTGGGTGTGCATCCAACTTGCTTGCTCACGAAGACCTAGGGCATTTTGAGGAATCCCATCATTGGACTATACAAGCCAAGTTCTATAATGAAAAATTCCCACTAGTATATGAAAGTGACAACATATGAGACTCTCTTATGAACAACATGGTGCTACTTTGAAGCACAAGTGTGGAAAAAGATAGTAACATTGTCCCCCTTTTGTTTTCTTTGGGGAGGGGGCTTTCCTTTTTCTATATTTGGCCTTTCTTTTTTTTCTTGGCCTTTTTTTATTTGGCATTTCATTTTGGGGGGGGGCAATGATTTAATCATGATGATCATCACACTTCTATTTATTTACAACTCATGAATTACAACTCGATAATAGAACAAGATATGACTCTATATGAATGCCTCCGGCGGTGTACCAGAATGGACAATGAATCAAGAGTGACATGTATGAAAAGTATGAAGGTGGCTTTGCCACAAATACGATGTCAACTACATGATCATGCAAGGCAATATGACAATGATGATGCGTGTCATGATAAACGGAACGGTGGAAAGTTGCATGGCAATATATCTCGGAATGGCTATGGAAATGCCATAATAGGTAGGTATGGTGGTTGTTTTGAGGAAGATATAAGGAGGTTTATGTGTGATAGAGCATATCGTATCACGGGGTTTGGATGCATCGGGGAAGTTTGCACCAACTCTCAAGGTGAGAAAGGGCAATGCACGGTACCGAAGAGGCTAGCAATGATGGAAAGGTAAGAGTGTGTATAATCCTTGGACTCACATTAGTCATAAGGAACTCAAATACTTATTGCAAAAGTTTTATTAGCCCTCGAAGCAAAGTACTACTACCATGCTCCTAGGGGAAGGGTTCGTAGGAGTTAACCATCGCGCGATCCCGACCTCCACACATAAGGAAGGCAATCAAAAGAGCATCCCATGCAACAAATTTGTCACACAACTTTTACCATGCGGACATGCTACGGGACTTGCCAACTTCAACACAAGTATTCTTTAAATTCACAATTACCCAACTAGCATGACTCTAATATCACCACCTCTATATCTCAAAACAATTATCAAGCATCAAATTGATCATAGCATCCAATTCACTTCCTATGATAGTTTTTATAATACCCAACTTGGATGCCCATCATTCTAGGACCAATTTTATAACCATAGCAAATACCATGCTATTCTAAAAGACTCTCAAAATAATATAAGTGAAGCATGAGATATTAACAATTTCTACAAAATAAAGCCACCGCCATGCTCTAAAAGATATAGGTGAAGCACATAGAGTATTCTAATAAATTCCAAATCATGTGTGTCTCTCCCAAAAGGTGTGTACATCAATGATGATTGTGTTAAATTAAAAAGCAAAGACTCATATCATACAAGACGCTCCAAGCAAAACACATATCATGTGGCGAATAAAAATATAGCTCCAAGTGAAGTTACCGATAGACGAAGACGAAAGAGGGGATGCCTTCCGGGGCATCCCCAAGCTTAGGCTTTTGGTTGTCCTTGAATATCTTGGGGTGCCATGGGCATCCCCAAGCTTGGGCTATTGGCACTCCTTATTCCATAGTCCATCAAATCTTTACCCAAAACTTGAAAACTTCACAACACAAAACTCAACAGGAAATCTCATAAGCTCCGTTAGTGCAAGAAAGAAAACCACCACATAAGGTACTGTAATGAACTCATTCTTTATTTATATTGGTGTTAAACCTACTGTATTCCAACTTCTCTATGGTTCATACCCCCCGATACTAGCCATAGATGCACCAAAATAAGCAAACAACACACGAAAAACCGAATCTGTCAAAAACAGAACAGTCTGTAGCAATCTGTAACTTTCAAATACTTATGAACTCTAAAAATCCTACCAAAATAAGAAGTCCTGGGAGATTTATCTATTGATCTACTGCGAAAAGAATCGACGCAAAAGCACGTTTCTGTGATTTATTATAATTATTCTCGTGCGTGCAAAAGTTTCTGTTTTTCAGCAGAATCAAATTAACTGTCAGCGTAGGTTATCTATAGGTTCTACTTGGCACAAACACTAATTAAAACATAAAACCGCATCTAAACAAAGGCTAGATGAATTATTTATTACTAAACAGAAGCAAAAAGCAAGAAACAAAAACAAAATTGGGTTGCCTCCCAACAAGCGCTATCATTCAACGCATAAAAGCGAGAATAGATCTAAGTGTTGCCATCTTTGGTATTCAAATCTTCAATAGAGCACTTATGACTTTTAGGAGTTTCTTTATTTTTAGCAATGATTAAACCCCTAGGCAAGGAATCAAGAAATTCATTTGAAGCAAAAGGTTCCTTTATGATAGAGAGACAATTGGGGTGAACACTTATTGATTTGAGATCCGCATTTTCCTTACTAGATGATTCACCCTTATTTTTAGGAACATAAATAAATTTGGCAGTTTTGGTAGGAGGAGTTGGAGTATTTTTCACGGATGAAAAGGCCGACCCTAAGTTGGTAATAATATCCTCAAGTTTACCGATTCTTGTAGAATCACGATCTATTCTTTCGTTAACTATAGGTTCTTTCTCTTTAAAAAATTTCAAAGTAACTCCAACCCTAGATCCATATTGGGTAATATGGTTATGGATCTTTTTATCCAAATTTTCAATCAATTCAAGAGTGGAAACTTTATTCTCAATAATTTCAAGCCTTTGCATTACATGTTCCAAAGTTAAAATGGTTCCTTTAACCAAAAGAGGTGGTGGACCAAACAAATCTAACATAGCATTATAAGCATCAAAAGTATGGCTACCCAAAAAATCCCCTCCGGTAATTGTATCAAGCATGCATCTATTCCAAGGAGTAATGCCTACATGTAAATTGCGAAGAAGAACGGAAGTAGAGAGCTTCCTAGTAGATCTATTTTGAGCATTGCAAATTCTATGCCAAGCATATTTGAGACTTTCTCCCCCCATTTGTTTAAAATTGAGAACTTCATGCTCGGGAGTAATAACGAGGATAGGAGGACTAGCCATGACTACAAGATAAACAAACTGACACACGAGCACGCAAAAGGCAAGCGAGAGAAAAGAGGCGAACGGGAAAGAGAGGGCAAATAAAATGGCAAGGGTGAAGTGGGGGAGAGGAAAACGAGAGGCAAATGGCAAATAATGTAGTGCAAGGGAGATGAGTTTGTGATGGGTACTTGGTATGTCTTGACTTGAGCGAAGACCTCCCCGGCAACGGCGCCAGAAATCCTTCTTGCTGCCTCTTGAGCACTGCGTTGGTTTTCCCTTGAAGACGAAAGGGTGATGCAGCAAAGTAGCGTAAGTATTTCCCTCAGTTTTTGAGAACCAAGGTATCAATCCAGTAGGAGGCGCCTCAAAAGTCCCTCTTACCTACACAAACAAACAAGAACCTCGCAACCAACGCGATTAAGGGGTTGTCAATCCCTTCACGGTAACTTGCAAAAGTGAGATCTGATAGAGATAATAAGATAAGATAAATATTTTTGGTATTTTTATGATATAGATTGGAAAGTAAAAGATGCAGATAAAAGTAGATGAAAAACTTGTATGATAAAAGATAGACCCGGGGGCCATAGGTTTCACTAGTGGCTTCTCTCAAGATAGCATAAGTATTATGGTGGGTGAACAAATTACTGTCGAGCAATTGATAGAAAAGTGCATAGTTATGAGATTATCTAGGCATGATCATGTATATAGGCATCACGTCGCAACAAGTAGACCAAAGCGATTCGCATCTACTACTATTACTCCACACATCGACCAACTCCTGCATCTAGAGTATTAAGTTCATAAGAACAGAGTAATGCATTAAGCAAGATGACATGATGTAGAGGGATAAACTCAAGCAATATGTAATAAACCCCATCTTTTTATACTCGATGGAAACAATACAATATGTGCCTTATGCCCCTAACATCCTTTGGGAAAGGACACCGCAAGATTGAACCCAAAGCTAAGCACTTCTCCCATTGCAAGAAAGATCAATCTAGTAGGCCAAACCAAACTGATAATTCGAAGAGACTTGCAAAGATAACCAATCATACATAAAAGAATTAAGAGGAGATTCAAATATTTCTCATAGATAAACTTGATCATAAACCCACAGTTCATCGGATCTCGACCAACACACCGCAAAAAGAGTTACATCGAATAGATCTCCAAGAAGATCGAGGAGAACTTTGTATTGAGATTCAAAGAGAGAGAAGAAGCCATCTAGCTAATAACTATGGACCCGAAGGTCTGTGGTAAACTACTCACAACTCATCGGAGAGGCCTTGGAAATGATGTAGAGGCCCTCCATGGTGGATTCCCCCTCCGACGGAGCGCCGACGAAGGCTCCAAGATGGGATCTTGCGGATACAGAAGGTTACAGCGGTGGAAATAGTTTTTCATGGTGCTCCTGGATGTTCTCGGGGTACGTGGATATATATAGGAGGAAGAAGTGTTGGGGAACGTAGTAATTTCAAAAAAATTCCTACGCACACGAAAGATCATGGTGATGCATAGCAACAAGAGGGGAGAGTGTTGTCCACGTACCCTCGTAGACCGAAAGTGGAAGTGTTAGCACAATGCGGTTGATGTAGTCGTACGTCTTCACGATCCGACCGATCCAAGTACCGAATGTATGGCACCTCCGAGTTCAGCACACGCTCAGCTCGATGACGTCCCACGAACTCCGATCCAGCAGAGCTTTGCGGGAGAGTTCCGTCAGCACGACGGCGTGATGACAGTGTCGATGATGCTACCGACGCATGGCTTCGCCTAAGCACCGCTACGATATTGCCGAGGTGGAGTATGGTGGAGGGGGGCACCGCACACGGCTGGGAGAGATCAACAGATCAACTTGTGTGTCTACAGGTGCCCCCCGGCCCCGTATATAAAGGAGCAAGGGGGAGGCGGCCCGCTAGGAGGAGGGTGCGCCGAGGGGGGAATCCTACTCCCACCGGGAGTAGGACTCCTCCTTTCCTTGTAGGAGTAGGAGAGGGGAAGGAAAGGAGAGAGGAGAGGAAGGAAAGGGGGGCGCCCCCCCTCCCCCTCCTTGTCCAATTCAGACTACGGGGTGAGGGGGCGCACGGTCTGCCCTGGCCACCCCTCCTCTTCTCCACTAGGGCCCATGAGGCCCAATAAACCCCCCGGAGGGTTCCGGTAACCCCCGGGTACTTCGGTAAATGTCTGAAACCTCCAAAAAAACTTCCGGTGTCCGAACATAGTCATCCAATATATTGATTTTTACGTGTCGACCATTTGGAGACTCCTCGTCATGTCCGTGATCATATATGGGACTCCGAACAACCTTCGGTACATCAAAATAGAAAAACTCATAATACCGATCGTCACCGAACTTTAAGCGTGCAGACCCTATGGGTTCGAGAACTATGTAGACATGACCGAGACACGTTTACGGTCAATAACCAATAGCGGAACCTGGATGCTCATATTGGTTCCCACATATTCTATGAAGATTGTCGGTGTTAAAACTGGCAGATCTCGGGTAGGGGGTCCGGAACTGTGCGTCTAGGCGGATGGTAACAGGAGACAAGGGACACGATGTTTTTACCCAGGTTCGGGCCCTCTCGATGGAGGTAAAACCCTACTCCTGCTTGATTGATATTGGTGATATGGGTAGTACAAGAGTGGATCTACCACGAGATCAAGGAGGCTAAACCCTAGAAGCTAGCCTATGGTATGATTGTTGTTGTGTCCTACGGACTAAAACCCTCCGGTTTATATAGACACGAGAGAGGGCTAGGGTTACACAGAGTCGGTTACAATGGTAGGAGATCTACATATCTCAGACGCCAAGCTTGCCTTCCACGCCAAGGAAAGTCCCATCCGGACATGGGACGAAGTCTTCAATCTTGTATCTTCATAGTCTTGGAGTACGGCCGACGATGATAGTTCGGCTATCCGGACACCCCCTAGTCCAGGACTCCCGCAGTAGCCCCCGAACCAGGCTTCAATGACGACGAGTCCGGCGCGTATATTGTCTTCGGCGTTGCAAGGCGGGTTCTCCTCCAAATTCCATGTGCTTGCCGAATAGTGTCCGGCTTCCTTATAAATGTTGCACTCCTTGGCTTCCACGTCCAATAATGGCCCTCTTCCACGTGTCGCATGAATGTGAAAAGCCTGGGTATTTTTACGTTTTACCCCCAATCTGTACGAATAAGCTGCCTATAAGAGAGGCAAGGATCTAGATCCAAATCACACCATCCCCCTTCCGCGAGTACTCATCGAAGCGCCTCTGACAAAAATCCACTCCATCATGGACAATCGATGCGGCTCCTCCTCTCGCGCTCCCAGCCCTCCGCCAGGAGATTGGAAGAGATGTTCAGTTCTGCACAGTGAGCTGGTGACACTCCAAACGGAGGGATACCTTCCTCCGGCCTTCATGGTCCCGGTTCGAGCCGGACTGGCCACCTACAAAGGTGGAAAGCAGGCGGAGAACACCCCCAGTCCCTCCAAAAGAGAGCGGGTGTGCTTCGTCCCTTATCTAATAAGGGGGCTTGGATTTCCCATACATCCGTTTCTTCTGGGGCTCACGGAGTTCTCGGACTCCAGCTTCATCACCTACACCCGCCTCCATTTTGCACATTGCGGGTTTTGTAGCTCTTCTTGAGCTGTTTTTGGGCATCGAGCCCCATTTTGCGTTAATGGAAGAGACGGTTTTGCCTCGTACCCGTTCTCATGAGGGGTCGATATATCAAGTGGGCGGAGCGAAATATGGCGCATCACGGGACGGATATCTATCCGGAACCCGAAGGCGTTCAAGACTGGCCTTCGGAATGGTTTTATATGGAAGACGCCCGCTCTTGGATCCGATTCGGATCGGCCTCCGGAGTTCAACAACGCTCCTCTCAAGAAACGCTGAGTTGGCGCCATGAGCCCTCAGCGGGAAGATGATAGGGCGCCCAATATCGATGGGCGGATAAGGTTATTGGCACATTCGGACTGACCATGATTGGAGTCATGGCCACATGCATTATGTGAGGGTGCAGCCGCCCAATATAGGGGCCACCCATGTGGGATTTCAGCGGGAGAATGGCGCCACCCATCATGGCGCAAGGGGCCGGGATCGGCCGCCGATCTGGTGAAGATCCTGTCCGACTTGTACAAGGGGGAGAAGGAGGACTTCCTCCGCACGAGTCCATTGAATGGATTCTCCATGAATAACCCTCGAAGCTGGGTAAGCGGACATTTATCTATCTGATCCATACTTTCAAAGTTAAGTGTCTTACTTTATGATTTCGACGCAGGAACTGCGCCGGGATGTGGAGGGCATACAAAGCCCGACTCCACAACCCGAGGATCTGGGAAGATCCCTTGATCCGGCCTCCGAAGAGGACCCGGACATAGAGGTGGAGCTGATTGACGGGGTGTTCCACCAATTTAGCATGGACAATGCTCTAGTCGCCATTACGGCTGACTACCCCGGTTTATCCCCGGCTTCCCAGGTAACTACGACCGGAGTCCTGACACCATTACTTTGTCCATGCTTATTTCTGACCACCATATACCAACGGTGCTTCGCAGGAGGTGCTTTTGAGGCGGGAAGCTGAACCCGCGGCGACTGACCAACATGGGTCAGTGCGGCCCAGCAGGCGGAAGAGGAGTGCGGCGCGAATCGAAACGTCGCCGCAATGGTATGGTGCACCATTTGTCTTTAAGGGAAAGACTCCTGGGAGGTATATTAATGCTCATGATTTTTCTAGGAAAAAGAGCGCTTGCCGGACTGTGCCCAGAGAGGTTGCCAACCAAGCCTCCGCCAGCCAGGCTCCAACACCTGGTCCGGAGGGGGAGGCGAGCGCAAGGCGCGAGCCGGATGCTCCTCCAACGGAGGATGCCGATAGGCTGTCCGCCACCAGGTCTGAGGTGGAGAGCGCCATGAATCACAGGCGCCGCCGGACAGTTCTTCGTGATGCGTGTTTCTCCCCGGAGGCGTTGAATGCCTTTAATGCGGGAGACGTGCACCTCCGTGCCGCTCAAGATGGTTTAACCAGAGCCACGGAGCAGTATGTGAAGGACATACGGGTAAGGAATTTTAATAGTTATATATGCCAGTAGCCCCCGAGACTTAAAATAGTTAAAATAACTGATTTAAGGATCATTTGATATGCAGGATCTTACGGAGAAGAATACCCACCTGTCCCAGGAGCTTCAAAAGTGCAAGGCGCAACTTGAGGCCACACTAGCCACTGCAGGGGGAGCCACAGAGACCCCCTCTGGTAATACATACTTCGAAAAGATAAGTAGTTTATGAAGTGCGGCGTGTGCGTAAGTCTGACAATGATATTGCAGAGGGTGCCAGACTAGATCCGGACAAGCAACATCTGCTGCGCCAGCTGAAGGCCGGCGAGAAGGTGCTTATGAGGGTGCAGCAGGAGAGGAACAAACTCCAAGATGCCAATACCTAGTTGGGCGAAGAACTGAAAGATGTTCGAGTCCAGCTGTCTGACTCCGTAAAGGAGAATCGGCGGCTTCGTCGCGGCATTTACAGTAAGTGCTTGAGCAAACTCTTTTGAAAAGAAGAGTTCAGCGAGGAAGTCGATTGACAGAAATGTGTCTGTAGGTGTGCTCACGGGTCGTCCGGCAGAGGAAATGCCTGGTTCCACAGGTGACCTTCTTCCCGAGCTGCTGCAACTGCACAAATGTGTTCGGCAGGCGATGAGCAGCGTCGTTCAGGCCTTATGGCCGTCCGTCTCCCTACCCGAGGGTCTTGGAGGGCTTGCTGAGAAGCTTCAGGGAGTACGGCAGCGCTTCCGTCTGTGGAAGATATCGGCCTGCCGTCAAGGTGCCAGGGAAGCCTGGGCCATGGTGAAGACGCGGTACACGAAGGCTGATCCAAACCACATGACCGAGGTCGGACCTGTGGGGCCCGATGGGAAGGAGATCCCTGTGAGCCTAATGTATGGCCAAGTAGAGTTGGCCGCGAAATATTCCCAACGGGACTGTAAACTAGACAGCCTGTTAGATGGGATTGAAGAGGAGTACAATTAGTCAATTTGACGATGTAATTTTAAATGACATGTAAAATGCCTTCTAGCCGGATTGTAGATCGTTTGTCTTTGCAGACCTTTTCGCTTCAACCTCGGGACCCAACAGTCCGGAGTGTGTCCGAATACCCTCACGGTTATATGAAAACCGGGGCATGCATGGAGACCAGGCGTAGGGGTCATTAGTGCTTTATCAGACAAGTGCCCAACTAGTTATGTTATATTACATGGTTAGTAAGAAACATCTTCCAGGGAGAATAGTTCCGTTAGCGGTTCCTTTCCCTGGGAGGCATGCCCTAAAGTGCATGTCCGGACTGCGAAAAGAGCAGAAAAAGCATCTGGGGGCAGACAAATAAATAAGTAATAAATCATCTTTCAAGTCACCGACCGAATATTCCCTTAAGAACGCTAGCTTTCGGCTTCACCCGACCGAGGTACACATCCGGTGACCCGGCAATAATAATCGCAGAGGTGCTCCTTTACCTCCTAGCCGAACAATCAGGAACGTAGGGGTAAGCACAGGAGCCAGGCAACCCAGCTTGGCCAAAACTTAAGTCATATCGATGCATATAATGGTAAATAAAGGGCACATGCGGAAGTATGACACATGTGTTGGGCATGAAGCCCGTATAAATAAGCTTCTGTTAAAGAAGCCCCCAGGTATAATGAGTGCGAGTAGCACGTCAAGTGTGTGCGAACAATGCGCAGATCATCCCTCAAAGGCTTTTACTAAAAAGGTAGGAAAAAGGAGGGAAACAAAAGATAGTGAAAATATAAAAGGTGGACGGAGGAAGGAGACGAACTCTGAGTCCGGCGCTAGGCGTAGAATCTTCGGAGACGGGCTGCGTTCCATGGGTTCGGCTCGAGTCGGTTGTCCGATGCGTTACGTAGACGGTATGCTCCGCCGGTCAGGACTTGGTCGATGATGAAGGGAGCTTCCCATTTGGGCTTAAGTTTGTCCTTTTTCTTGTCTGGCAGGCATAGAACTATCTCGCCAACATTGTAGGTTTTGGCCCGTACTTCTCTGCTTTGATATCTTCGAGCCTGCTGCTGATAGAATGCGGAACGGGCTTTTGCCACGTCGCGCTCCTACTCTAAAGTGTCCAAACTGTCCTGCCGATCCAACTCGGCTTCTCTTTCCTCGTACATGTGCACGCAAGGTGAGTCATGAATTATATCGCAGGGCAAAACTGCCTCTGCGCCGTACACCATAAAAAATGGTGTGAATCCGGTAGTGCGGTTTGGCGTGGTCCACAACCCCCAGAGTACGGAGTCGAGCTCCTCTACCTAGTGCGTGTTAGATTCCGTGAGGGACCGCACTAATTTGGGTTTGATGCCGCTCATGATTAGACCATTTGCTCGTTCGACTTGATCGTTAGTTTGGGGGTGATAGACTGAAGCGTAGTCGAGCTTGATGCCCATATTTTTGCACCAGAGGTTAACCTCGTCGGCCGTGAAATTCGTGTCGTTATTGGTGATGATGTTGTGGGGGACGCCATAACGGTGTACTACCCCGGATATGAAGTCTATCACGGGTCCGGATTCTGCCGTTTTAACTGGCTTAGCCTCTATCCATTTGGTGAATTTGTCCACCATGACCAATAGGTATTTGTGCTTGTGGGTTCCCCCTTTAAGGGGTCCAACCATGTCAAGCCCCCAGACCGCGAATGGCCAAGTGATGGGTATAGTTTTGAGGGCGGTGGGTGGCATGTGGCTTTGATTAGCAAAGAGCTGGCAACCGACGCATCGTTGGACTAAGTCCTGAGCATCTGCCCGGGCTGTCGGCCAATAAAATCATGTACGGAAGGCCTTGCCTACAAGGGCCCAGGCAGCGGCATGGTGCCCGCCGAGTCCGGCGTGAATTTCAGACAGGAGATTGCGCCCTTCCTCTTCGGAGATACACCTTAGAAGGACTCCGGTTGTGCTTTTCTTATAAAGTTCTCCCTCATGGACCTTGTAGGCTTTATATCGCCGAACTATGCAGCGGGCCTCATTTTGGTCTTCAGGAAGTTCCTGCCTAATTAAGTAGGCTAGGAATGGTTCCGTCCATGGGGCAATTACTGCCATTATTTCGTGGGTTGAAGGTGTTATTTCATTGGCTGAGCCACCGATTGTGTCAGGAAGTTCCGTGTTGGGTAGTGCGGTTGTTTCCGGGTTGTTATTTCCGGACTCCTCTTCCCATAATACGGATGGCTTAAAGAGCCGCTCCAGGAAGATGTTTGGAGGGACGGCGTCGCGTTTTGTGCCGATGCGTGCCAACACGTCGGCTGCCTGGTTATTATCCCGGGCTACATGGTGGAATTCGAGTCCTTCGAACCGAGCTGACATTTTTAAGACGGTGTTACGATAGGCTGCCATTTTCGGATCCTTGGCGTCAAAGTCTCCATTTACTTGGGATATTGCGAGGTTTGAATCCCCGCGCACCTCTAGGCATTGAATACACATGGAGATTGCCATCCGGAAACCATGTAGAAGGGCCTCGTATTCGGCTGCGTTGTTGGAGTCCGTGTACATTATTTGAAGTACGTATTGGACTGTGTCTCCGGTTGGGGACGTCAAGATGATGCCTGCTCCCAAGCCGGCCAACATTTTAGAGCCGTCGAAGTGCATGATCCAATTGGAGTATGCGCCGTACTCTTTAGGGAGTTCGGCTTCGGTCCATTCAGCGATGAAGTCATCCAAAACTTGCGGCTTTATAGCTCGCCGTGGTTTGTAGGTTATGTCGAATCGTAAGAGCTCAATGGACCATTTTGCAATCCTGCCCGCCGCGTCGCGGTTGTTTATAATGTCGTTGAGAGGTACTTCGGAGACCACTGTTATCGAACACTCTTGAAAGTAGTGTCGCAGCTTCCGGGATGCCATGAACACCGCGTACGCTATCTTTTGATAATGTGGATACCGGGACTTGCATGGAGTTAAGATAGTGGATCGTAGTACTTTGGTTTTGAAGAGGGAATTTGTGTCCTTACATTTCTCGTTCGACGACGAGTACCGCTACCGACAACATGATGTGTTGCGCGATATATAATAACATCGGTTCGCCCAGATTAGGCGCGGCCAGAACGGTTGTTGCCAATATGGCCTTTATTTCTTGAGTCGGCCGTGGCGATATCCGAATCCATTCGAAGTGTTCGTGCGCCGAGGAGGCGATAGAGGGCAATGCCTTTTCTCCCAAACGGGAGATGAAGCGGCTTAGAGCCGCCACGCATCCAGTCAGTTTTTGTATTTGTTTGAAGTCTTTTGGGATATCCAATTGTGACAGAGCTCGGATCTTGGCTGGGTTTGCTTCAATTCCTCTACCGGATACAATGAAGCCCAAGAGCTTTCCGGCTGGTACACCGAAAACGCATTTTTCCGGGTTGAGATTAATGTCATATGCTCGGAGGTTGTCGAATGTGAGCCTCAAATCGTCCACTAGAGTTTCGACGTGTTTGGTCTTAACGACCACATCGTCTACGTATGCCTCCACTGTTTTGCCGATCTGGGTAGCCAGACATGTCTGAATCATGCGCTGATATGTTGCGCCGGCGTTTTTGAGTCCGAAGGGCATTGTTGAAGCAGAATGGTCCGTACAGAGTAATGAATGCCGTTGCGGCCTAGTCTGTTTCCGCCATCTTGATTTGATAGTATCCAGAGTATGCGTCGAGGAAGCACAATGAATCGTGCCCTGCGGTAGCATCGATGATTTGGTCGATGCGGGGAAGGGGGAAAGGATCCTTTGGACAGGCCTTGTTAAGGTCTTTAAAATCGACACAAAGGCGCCAGGATTTGTCCTTTTTTGGTACCATTACGGGTTCACTAGCCAGTCCGGATGTTTTATATCTCTGATGAATCCGGCTTCTAATAGTTTGGCTAGCTCCTCTCCCATCGCCTGTCTTTTGGGTTCGGAAAATCGCTGAAGAGCCTGTTTGACTGGCTTAAATCCTTTTAGGATGTTTAGGCTGTATTCTGCCAGCCTGCGTGGGATTCTTGGCATATCTGAAGGGTGCCAGGCAAAAATGTCCCAATTTTTCCGAAGGAATTCTCGTAGTGCGGCGTCTACATCAGGGTTTAATTGTGCCCCTATGGGGGCCGTCTTTGTGGGGTCCGTTGGATGGACCTAGAATTTGACTATTTCGTCTACTGGTTTAAAAGAGGTGGACTTAGATCTCTTATCGAGTATCACGTCGTCCCTGTTCACCGTGGAGCGCAGCGCAGTGAGTTCCTCTGCCGGTAGGGCTTCGGATAGTGCCTCTAGGGCTAGTGCGGCTGTCTTATTTTCAGCGCGGAGTGCTATGTCCGGATCACTGACAAGAGTGATGATTCCATTGGGCCCGGGCATTTTAAGCTTCATGTACCCGTAATGGGGTATAGCTTGGAAAATTGTGAATGCCTCTCGCCCTAATAAGGCGTGATATCCGCTGCTGAACGGGGCCACTTGGAACGTGACCTCCTCGGACCTGTAATTGTCCGGCGAGCCGAACACCACATCTAGTGTGATTTTTCCTGTGCATCATGCTTCCCGACTAGGGATTATTCCTCTAAAGGTTGTGCTACTTCGCTCAATGCGGCTCCAGTCTATTTCCATTTTTTGGAGGGTTTCCTCGTAGATGAGGTTTAATCCGCTGCCGCCATCCATGAGTACCTTGGTAAGACGAAAGCCGTCCACTATTGGACTGAGGACCAATGCGGCTGGTGCTCGGGCTGTTTGGAATTTAGGTTCGTCGCTGGCATTGAAGGTGATAGCCGTGTCGCTCCATGGATTTGTTGTTGCTACTTGGTAGACTTCAGCGAGGCCGTGGATTGTTCGTTTCCGCATACTATTGGATGCTAAAGTCTCGAAGACTGTTAATACCGTACTGGTACTGTTAGGCTGGTTCTCCGGGGCTAGAAGACCTTCGCCACTTTTGGCCACCTGCCGTAGTATCCAACATGCTCGAAGGCTATGTGTTGCAGTGGCGCCCCTCTGTACTATGGATTTTACAGGGTCCGCTGAGCCGTCCCTCCATTACGGCTCCGTGCCCTTTAGGTTTTTTTTTGCTTTTTGGCTTTTGACCCAGGTGCTTGAGCATGATGCACCCTTTTGTTTCGGACTAGGGTTGTGTTCGGAGCCGGATTGTCCCAAAACTTAGTTTCGGTTTTCCAGGTACTCTCCATCGCACAGTACTTTCGTACTATGGATGCCAGGTCGGCGAAGCGTGTAATTTCGCGGCGACTTATGGCGTTCGTGATTCCCTTGTCCGTGCAATTATTGCAGAAAATTGAGATTGCGCTTTCCTCACGGCAGTCCTTTATCCTGTCCATAACCAGGAGGAATCTGGCCCAGTAATGATGTACTGTTTCATCGGGATCTTGCCGTATTTGAGGTAGATCGCTTGTGTTTGGGTGGGCGGGCGGAATTAAATTCGGAACCCCGCCCAATCTGAGGCTCAAAGGCCGAGGAGTTTCTGGATTTGGAAGCTTGGATTGCTGGATGTTGTCCAACGAATCTGGTCCGCTGGCTGACTTTAGGTTCAGTACTTGATTGACTTCCGTCCCTCTGCGGGAATCCGGCATGGAGGGATCAGGAATCCGGACATAACTGGTCTTTAACATAGAAGAAGGGTCGCCGCGTTGTTCCTCTACCACAGCAATGTGGTGGGTAGCCTGGGGAGAGTTAATTTCTCTCAGATCGGTTTTAAGCCCAATCTGATTGTAGTCTGTAGGGACTCCCAGGGCGGCGATGTGATCCAAGAGCTCATTTACGGAGGAGAGCTCCATCGGATCTAGCTGCTCGGCGAATTCCGAGTTGATGTGAAGATTGCTTTTGATGACCTGAGAGGTCATTGTCGGAGCGGCGGCCGAACAGGCGCTCATAAGAAAACCACCTAGCCGGATAGTTTGGCCGGTGGCCAAAGCTCCCTTGGCAACGGCGCCGTCTTTAAAGACAAGAGAAGGCATCCTTCCTGATTGCGACGGCACAGAGGAACTCTCAATGAAAGCACTAATGTCGGTGTCAAAACCGGCGGATCTCGGGTAGGGGGTCCCGAACTGTGCGTCTAGGCGGATGGTAACAGGAGACAAGGGACACGATGTTTTTACGCAGGTTCGGGCCCTCTCGATGGAGGTAAAACCCTACTCCTGCTTGATTGATATTGATGATATGGGTAGTACAAGAGTGGATCTACCACAAGATCAAGGAGGCTAAACCCTAGAAGTTAGCCTATGGTATGATTGTTGTTGTGTTCTACGGACTAAAACCCTCCGGTTTATATAGACACCGGAGAGGGCTAGGGTTACACAGAGTCGGTTACAATGGTAGGAGATCTACATATCCGTATCGCCAAGCTTGCCTTCCACGCCAAGGAAAGTCCCATCCGGACAAGGGACGAAGTCTTCAATCTTGTATCTTCATAGTCTTGGAGTCCGGCCGACGATGATAGTTCGGCTATCCGGACACCCCCTAGTCCAGGACTCCCTCAAAGATCTTTATCGGTCAAACAGCATAACTACATACGTTATTCCCTTTGTCATCGGTATGTTACTTGCCCGAGATTCGATCGTCGGTATCTCAATACCTAGTTCAATATCGTTACCAGCAAGTCTCTTTACTCGTTATGTAATGCATCATCCCGCAACTAACTCATTAGTCACATTGCTTGCAAGGCTTATAGTGATGTGCATTACCGAGAGGGCCCAGAGATGCCTATCTGATAATCGGAGTGACAAATCCTAATCTCAAAATACGTCAACTCAACAAGTACCTTTGGAGACACCTGTAGAGCACCTTTATAATCACCCAGTTACGTTGTGACATTTGGTAGCACACAAACTGTTCCTCCGGTAACCGGGAGTTACATAATCTCATAGTCATAGGAACATGTATAAGTCATGAAGAAAGCAATAGCAACATACTAAACGATCAAGTGCTAAGCTAACGGAATGAGTCAAATCAATCACATCATTCTTCTAATGATGTGATCCCATTAATCAAATGATAACTCATATCTGTGGTTAGGAAACTCAACCATCTTTGATCAATGAGCTAGTCAAGTAGAGGCATACTAGTGACACTATGTTTGTCTATGTATTCACACATGTATTATGTTTCCGGTTAATACAATTTTAGCATATATAATAAACATTTATCACGATTTGAGGAAATAAGTAATAACTTTATTATTACCTCTAGGGCATATTTCCTTCAGTCTCCCACTTGCACTAGAGTCAATAATCTAGATTACACAGTAATGATTCTAACACCCATGGAGTCTTGGTGCCGGTCATGTTTTGCTCGTGGAAGAGGCTTATTCAACGGGTCTGCAACATTCAGATCCGTATGTATCTTGCAAATCTCTATGTCTCCCACCTGGACTTGGTCCCGGATGGAATAGAAGCGTCTCTTGATGTGCTTGGTTCTCTTGTGAAATCTTCCTTTGCCAAGGCAATTGCACCAGTATTGTCACAAAAGATTTTCATTGGACCCGATGCACTAGGTGTTACACCTAGATCGGATACGAACTCCTTCATCCAGACTCCTTCATTTGCAGCTTCTAAAGCAGCTATGTACTCTGCTTCACACTTAGATCCCGTCATGACGCTTTGTTTAGAACTGCACTAACTGACAGCTCCACTGTTCAATATAAACACGTATCCGGTTTGCGATTTAAAATCGTCCGGATCAGTGTCAAAGCTTGCATCGACATAACCATTTACGACTAGCTCTTTGTCACCTCCATAAACGCGAAACATATCCTTATTACTTTTCAGGTATTTCAGGATGTTCTTGACCGCTGTCCAGACACTCCTGGATTACTTTGGTACCTCCCTGCTAAACTAATAGCAAGGCACACATCAGGTCTGGTACACAGCATTGCATACATGATAGAGCCTATGGCTGAAGCATAGGGAACATCTTTCATTTTCTCTCTATCTTCTGTAGTGGTTGGGCATTGAGTCTGACTCAACTTCACACCTTGTATTATAGGCAAGAACCCTTTCTTTGCTTGATCCATTTTGAACTTTTTCAAAACTTTATCAAGGTATGTACTTTGTGAAAGTCCAATTAAGCGTCTTGATCTATCACTATAGATCTTGATGCCCAATATATAAGCAGCTTCACCGAGGTATTTCATTGAAAAACTTTTATTCAAGTATCCTTTTATGCTATACAGAAATTCTATATCATTTCCAATCAATAATATGTCATCCACATATAATATCGTAAATGCTCTGAGCTCCCATCGACTTTCTTGTAAATCTGAGCTTCTCCAAAAGTCTCATATAAAACCATATGCTTTGATCACACTATCAAAGCGTTTCTTCCAACTCCGAGAGGCTTACACCAGTCCATAAATGGATCGTTGGAGCTTGCACACTTTGTTAGTACCTTTCGGATCGACAAAACCTTCTCGTTGCATCATATACAACTCTTCTTCAAGAAATCCATCCAGGAATGCAGTTTTGACATCCATTTGCCAAATTTCATAATCATAAAATGCGGCAATTGCTAACATGATTCGGACAGACTTAAGCATCGCTACAGGTGAGAAAGTCTCATCATAGTCAACCCCTTGAACTTGTCGAAAACCTTTTGCAACAAGTCAAGCTTTGTAGATAGTAACATTACCATCAGCGTCAGTCTTCTTCTTGAAGGTCCATTTATTCTCGATGCCTTGCCGATCATCGGGAAAGTCAACCAAAGTCCACACTTTGTTCTCATACATGGATCCCATCTCAGATTTCATGGCCTCAAGCCATTTTGCGGAATCTGGGCTCATCATCGCTTCCTCATATTTTGTAGGTTCACCATGGTCAAGTAACATGACCTCTAGAATAGGATTACCGTGCCACTCTGGTGCGGATCTTACTCTGGTTGACCTACGAGGTTCGGTAGTAATTTTATCTGAAGTTTCATGATCATTATCATTAGCTTCCTCACTAATTGGTGTAGGCGTCACAGGAACCGGTTTCTGTGATGAACTACTTTCCAATAATGGAGCAGGTACAGTTACCTCATCAAGTTCTACTTTCCTCCCACTCACTTCTTCGAGAGAAACTCCTTCTCTAGAAAGGATCCATTTTTAGCAAGGAATGTCTTGCCTTTGGATCTGTGATAGAAGGTGTACCCAACAGTATCCTTTGGGTATCCTATGAAGACACATTTCTCCGATTTGAGTTCGAGCTTATCAGGTTGAAGTTTTTTCACATAAGCATCAAAGCCCCAAACTTTAAGAAACGACAACTTTGGTTTCTTGCCAAACCATAGTTCATAAGGCGTCGTCTTAACAGATTTTGATGGTGCCCTATTTAACGTGAATGCAGCCGTCTCTAAAGCATAACCCCAAAATGATAGCGGTAAATCAGTAAGAGACATCATAGATCGCACCATATCTAGTAAAGCACGACGATTGACGCTCGGACACACCATTACGTTGTGGTGTTCCGGTGGCGTGAGTTGCGAAACTATTCCGCATTGTTTCAAATGTAGACCAAACTCGTAACTCAAATATTCTCCTCCACGATCAGATCGTAGAAATTTTATTTTGTTGTTACGATAATTTTCCACTTCACTCTGAAATTCTTTGAACTTTTCAAATGTTTCAGACTTATGTTTTATTAAGTAGATATACCCATAGCTGCTCAAATCATTTGTGAAGGTGAGAAAATAATGATACCCGCCGTGAGCCTCAATATTCATCGGACCACATACATCGGTATGTGTGATTTCCAACAAATTTGTTGCTCGCTCTATTGTTCTGGAGAACGACGTTTTAGTCATCTTGCCCATGAGGCATGGTTCGCAAGTACCAAGTGATTCATAATCAAGTGAATCCAAAAGCCCATCAGTATGGAGTTTCTTCATGCGCTTTACACCAATATGACCCAAACGGCAGTGCCACAAATAAGTTGCACTATCATTATCAACTCTGCATCTTTTGGCTACAACATTATGAATATGTGTATCACTACTATCGAGATTCAATAAAAATAGACCACTCTTCAAGGGTGCATGACCATAAAAGATATTACTCATATAAATAGAACAACCATTATTCTCGGATTTAAATGAATAACCGTCTCGCATCAAACAAGATCCAGATATAATGTTCATGCACAGCGCTGGCACCAAATAACAATTATTCAGGTCTGGAACTAATCCCGAAGGTAGATGTAGAGGTAGCTTGCCGACAGCGATCACATCGACTTTGGAACCATTTCCCATGCGCATCGTCACCTTGTCCTTAGCCAGTCTTCGCTTAATCTGTAGTCCCTGTTTCGAGTTGCAAATATAGCAACAAAACCAGTATCAAATACCCAGGTGCTACTGCGAGCTCTGGTAAGGTACACATCAATAACATGTGTATCACATATACCTTTGTTCACCTTACCATCCTTCTTATCCGCCAAATACTTGGGGCATTTCGCTTCCATCGATCGACGACCGCTTGCGGTAGAAGCACTCGATCTCGTGCTTAGGTCCAGACTTGGGTTTCTTCTCTTGAGCAGCAACTTGTTTTCCATTCTTCTTGAAGTTCCTTTTTCTTCCCTTTACCCTTTTTCTTGGGCGGTGGTCGTCTTGACCATCAACACTTGATGCTCCTTCTGATTTCTACCTCCGCAGCCTTTAGCATTGCGAAGAGCTCAGAATTGTCTTGTTCATCCCTTGCATATTATAGTTCATCACGAAGCTCTTGTAGCTTGGTGGCGATGATTGAAGAATTCATCAATGACACTATCATCCGTAAGATTAACTCCCAGTTGAATCAAGTGATTGTTATACCGGACATTTTGAGTATATGTTCACCGATGTAACTATTCTCCTCCATCTTAAAGCTGTAGAACTTATTGTAGACTTCATATATCTCAATCCGGGCATTTGCTTGAAATATTAACTTCAACTCCTGGAACATCTCATATGCTCCATGACGTTCAAAACGTTGTTGAAGTCCCGGTTCTAAGCCGTAAAGCATGGCACACTGAACTATCGAGTAGTCATCAGCTTTGCTCTGCCAGACATTCTTAACATCGTCAGTTGCATCTACAGCAGTCCTGGCACCTTGTTGATCATATCTACTATATGACTCATGCTCGACCTTTTGGTCTTAGTGTTCCGAGGCCATATCTGCATATGCTAGGCTCGTCAAGTTTAACCCGAGTATTCTGCGTGTGCAAAGCTGGCTTGCACCCGCCGTAGATGAATGTAGAGCTTATCACACCCGATCATCACATGGTGTCTTGGCATGACGAACTTTGGCAACGGTGCATACTTAGGGAGAACACTTTTACCTTGAAATTTAGTGAGAGATCATCTTATAATGCTACTGTCAATCAAAGCAAAATAAGTTGTAATCTTTTCTATACAGAAAAACAGACCCTCTTCGACTATATGCTAAGATTAGCAAATGTAGTTTTCCTGTCCCTCAAGTAGAGTATTTAGGGTATGTTATCTAAGGATAGGGTCTATCTACAGACCCCCACAAAATAGTTGCCATCAAAGAATGGCCAGCACCTAAGACTATCACTCAGTTGAGGAGTTTTTTTGGTATGGCTGCAGAAAAAGAAGATTTGTCAAGAATTATGGGATAAATTCTAGGCCAC